>JANHZU010001686.1:182982-196186 GCA_032468055.1 Acrochordus granulatus
GATAATAAAGACTAAGCAATAAAGATTTAGAGATTAATTTTGCCCCTCAGAGTCAGCACAATACACATCAGAATGGGATGGCTGGTGTTTGGGGAGATGAGACAAAGCTAAATTGTAAACAGGAGAAAATTGATATATGATAACACTATCTCTATTAAGGGAAAGATTTAATATGTTTACATAAATCAACTCTTTGATACCCCTAGAAATCCAATTTGCTCCCTTGTCCAGAATCAGGAATTTGCAGCCATGAAAGGAATGGCCTTAGTCCTTAAGTTGTAAATGGACTGCAAAAGCCTCTGATCTTCTATGTTGTTGTAACCATTTGTAAAGCGGGTGCTTTTTTCCCCCAAAACAAAACAAGGACTTTTCCTGCTGCCTGAGTGATGCAACAGGCCTGAAGCCTCTTTTGCATATCCTTTCTTTTAGTAGGACTAGTCTAATTAGGGCTGTTTGGTTTTGACTTGGTGACTCTTCTGTCAGCTCAGTCTTCCCCCCAAACAGATAGTGATACTGACACACTGTATTCCTGTATGGGCCAATCCGTAAGGATTGTATATAAGTATATAAGAATCAGAATAGGGCAGAAAGAACCTACCTTCCCCAGTGGCTGGCTTCTAAGGAAATGTTTTAGCTTTTCCACTTTTGAAGCAGAGGTACCAGGATAAAACAGATTTGGCATCTGAGGCTCTAGACTACAAATCCAACACTGCAGAAATCAAAAAAAGGTGAAGTCTTGGTTTTAGTCAAATAAGTCAAGAGGATAATTTAATTTCCATGGGTTACATGAAGCTGATATCAGCAAACCAAAGCTGGAATGTATCTGTAAACAGTCTCAGAAAACAGCAAAGACACACAGAGAAAGATGATTAGAACAAATACAAAGCTAGCCAAAACTGAACATGCAGCAGTGAACTGAAATAAAAACATACCCTCACACAAATGTTTCCTGCCGACTTTACCTTCCTGGTTCCCATTCTTCCATGGCTTTCTGGGATTTATGCTTGAGTCCTTCGTCCAAGCTATAAGAGAAATCTTCTCACAGACCTCTAGGCAAGATACTGCTGAAATTATTTATTTCTATCCATATCCATAACTATATCTGTATCTATCCCTATCTATATTCATCTATATCAAAAGCTCTATATCATCTACATCTACAGTTTATACATATCTATGTATATATATCTATTCCTATATCTTTATGTATGTGTGAGTGGCTTTGACTTTAGAATTCTTTGACCATCCACCAGTGAGCCACCAGGCTACTCAATATTAAGTGGATTCACCTTAACCTATTGCAGAAATATTGCTTATACAACTGCATGACATTTTTCCAATTTTTGGCAACTCCTGTTTCATGCAACAGCAAATTCCATAACTCAAAGAACCACTGTCCAAGGGATGCTTCTTGTCTATGATAAATCTCCAACCACACAGCTTTATGTGATGAGAAATGGAGGGAAAGCTTCTTGGTATCCAGTTTCTTTAAACCACACATGATTTAGGCCATTCTGTACTTTTATATCTTAAAGATTGAATCTTGGCACTGGAAAATAAGTTCAGAAGATTGAGGATTGAGAAATACTTTCTAAAGGCATCTCCTGATTAGACTAGCTCAGATTAAACTTTGTGCTTTCACATTACCAGGCCCAGCACACCATTATTTGAGATCAATGACCTTCCCATTTTTTTAAATCTCTCTTTAAAAGTTTGATTGCAAGAAGCTTTAAAAAAGAACTCAAATAATTCTGGTTTTTGAACAAACAATATTTCTGGTTTTTGAGAAAGCTGTTTCCTATTGTCCTGCTGATGCAGTAGCAAATGTTACGTCAAATCAAATACACCATCTATTTTAAGCCTCATAACTCTGCATGATAATGAAAAATTATGGCCAAAACTCACATAGGTACAGTGCATCACAAGGTGACATCTCAGTCAAAGAATATTAATTCCTTAGGCTTATGAAGCAAAAATAGGCAGTTCTCATGCACAGAAGATTTTACTCAGTGTGAAGAAGAAAATATTCCAGTAGGTGTTGGCTTCTCATCTCTTTTCAGGTAATTAATCTTTTTGCTGCCTGAGCTTTCTTAGAGCTGCTGCAATTATTATGAATGTCATACAGCTTTGTGTCAGGAAATCCCATCTCTTCCATAACTGTCATATATGTGTAGTAGGCATGTATGTGTGCATAGGGTATGAAAAAGAGAAATCAATTACTAATGAGAAATTGATAAAGGAACGCAATGAGTTTTTATGGAGTTGTCATTATTTTTTCCTTCAAGTCATATCTCAGCTTACACTTGCCAACAAAGCTATGGTTTTCTTAGTAGTAATGCATGGCTGTGAGAGTTAGACCATAAGGAAAGCTGAGTGCCGAATAATTGATACCTTTGAATTTTGGTACTGGACAAGTCTTTTGAGAGTCCCTTGGACTGCAAGGAGATCAAACCAGTCAATCCCAGAGAAAAGCAACCCTGATTGTTCATTGGAAGGACAAATACTAAAATGTATTTTCAGTTTCAAAGCTGAAGCTCAAATACTTTGGCCACCTAATGTGAAGAGAGGACTCATTGGAAAACACTGTGATGCTGGGAAAGACTGAAAACAAAAGGAGAAGGGGATGGCAGAGGATGAGATTATTAGATAACATCATTGACCCAATGGACATAAATTTGAGCAAACTCCAGAAGGCAGTAGAGCATAGGAAGGCCTGGCATGCTGCAGCCCATGGAGTCATAAAGAGTCAGACCTGACTTAGCAACTGAACAAGATTTAATTCAAGAGGAAATTGAAGGCAGAGACCTCTCTTAAGCAGGCAGAAGGGCCCTAGAGGTAAATGAGTAAGAGAGAGGTGTGGTGTTTTTTATTGCTTTTTATGTGGTGGATTTTCAAATGTTGTAAGCTGTCCAGAGTCACTTATGTGCGAATTTGGTAGCCAAATAATTTGTTTAATAAATAATAAATGAGTTATTTCACTGTACATAGGACCCTTTCAGTATCATGATGAAACCATCTGCTCTAACTCTTCTGAGGATTCTTGGAAAAGAGAAATATCCATCATTTGCATGAGGAGGAAACCTGATAGAACCAAGGATGATGATGGCAATTTATAGGTCACACTTGTGACATGGTGGATGAAATGTATGTAGCTGAATAGATAATGTAAAGGCAGTGAAGGCAATTCTGCTTTTTCCCTCACTAAAAAATGGCTGCAATGTTTCTAAACAGGCATTGGGAAAATCTCCCTGGGCTTAGACTTGTGAAATCTTTGCAACCTAACTAGAATGAAGAACTCTTTTTTGTAATTTGCTGAAGAGGGAAGAAGGAAGAAACACAATGCACAAGAAAGAAGGTGTGATGGATTGGTATTCTAATTAGTGAACTGTCGGAATTTGTCCCTTGAAATATAATTGTACTGAACTCTTCCTCAAAAGAGAAAAGTGGCCTTCATTTCATGAAATCTGTATACAATATGCATGTCATTATCGTGTCTTTGTTTTTTAGCAAGCATAGTTTGGAGAACGTGCTATAAGAAAACATTTAGGGAAGGGAAAATATCATGTAGCAGAAGAAAATGCCATTTTTTTCCAGAAATTTTTGAAACTAAGATTGATATAGTTCTTGAGGCATGACATAAATCATAATTAGTGATAATTATTATAATTGTTCTGGATTTTTTCTCCACAATCATTCTGAAAATTACTGACAAGCAATACTTTGGATTTATTCCTCCCCCAAATACTTTGGAATCTAGAAGGAGTGCAAATATAGCACCAGATGTTTCTTTTCCTGGGATCACATGGCAGATGCAGAAAATAATTCTGAACTTATGGGAAAAAATGTACTGCTTTCAAGAGTTGCAGAGAAATGCTATATTTATGCTTCTGTGAGCTTTGAAGTACCTTTCAAAATTACTTGTGAAGTGCTACATGGCTCTAATAAGCATATCTTGAGCCTGGTTCATAAGTAATATTTAACTTTCATTTCAAACATATATGCCAAGTATGCTCTTTATGTGCATGTGATCTGGGATAGTTTTTCATTGAATCATTGAATGTAAAAGATAGAAAGCATCTTAGAGGTTATTTAGCATTTTCCAACCTTACCAAGTTTAAAATGTATGGACTTCCACTCCCATAATTTGCCAACCAGCATGAACATTGCTAAGAATTCTATGAGTTAAAGTCTACACATCTTAAAGGTTAGGAAACACTGCAGACATCCTTCCCATGTGAAACCTCATATGGATAGTCATTCAGCTCCTGTTTAACTGCCTATGGTGAAGGAAAGTACTCCACTTCTTAAAGCAGTAGCTTCCACTGAAAATTAGTTTTTACTGTTAGGAAATTTTCCTGCTATTCAACCAAAATATACAGTATTTACTTGTAATTTAAACCCTCTGTTTCTTATCCTGTTTTATGGAACAGTTCTGCCCCATCCTCTCCATAATATTTCTTCAGATACTTGATCATAGCTATCATGCCTCCCTGCAATTATTTTTCCTATCCCAGCTAAACATACACAACAATGTCTTCAACTGTTCTTCATATATTTTTTCTTTTAAGGACAATTATCATCTTAATTGTTGTCCCCGCCAAATATGTGATGGCCAGGACTAGATGTAATACATCAGGTGTGCTGTGGCCAATGCAGAATAGAAAGGAAGAATGACCTGTTTACTTCTGGTGATAGAGACTAACATTTCCTTCTCCTTCTTTTTGCTGTTGCTTCTTTTTCTTCTTCCTCTTTCTCATTTTATCACACTCTTGGTTCATGTTCAAATTAGATTTATTAAGAAATCCAGATCCTTCATATATACAGCTACACATTATGGTTTCCTCCCCACATCCTACATTTATGCCTTTGATTTTTTTTCCTACTCAAATGCAGGATGCACTTCTTGTGCACTTCTTATGCACTTCTTATGCACTTCTTCCTGCTGAAAATCATCTTGCTGGTTTCTATTCATTCTGTTAGTATCAACATCCTCCTAAATATTAATATTGCTCTTTAAGATGTTTGCTATCCCCCTATATCTTTTTGAGTTTACAAATAATATTTTCTAACCTCTTACTCTAGATAGATTATATGTGATAGATAGATAGATAGATAGACAGACAGATAGATAGATAGATAGATAGATAGATAGATAGATGGATGGATGAATGGATAGATGGATAGATGGAGACAGATATAGGTGATATAGATGGTGGCGAGGTCTACTCCTCCTAGTGGTGCTACTGGATACTGCCTGCCTGCCTGCCTGCCTGAGCTGAACACAGACCAAAATTGATGTCAGACTCAGGCAACAAGCAGTCAGTCAGTTTTTGTTGTTGTTGCAACCCATAGATCAACAGCCATCTATGTCAAGCAAGCCTAGTTGGACCTGGATGCTGCATTTGATCATGCACGATCGTGTTTCTTGATCCAAAAAGTGGACCCTGCACCTGCAGGAAAATGCTAGGATTATTATATATATAATAGATAGAACAGTATAAGGCCTAGCATGGAGTATTGTATGCCATTTGCCACTTCCTTCAAGCTTGATATGTACATACTAAAATAATAATGTAATATATGTTGGGTATGACTATTCATCGAGTCCTGTTGACATCTAATATCAGCATAGTCTAGCTACATTTTCTCATCAACTCTACCCAAAACTCTTGGGAGATTTTGTCGAATGCTCTGCTGAACCATCCTTTCCTGAAAGATTAATTATATGATTTATAGCTACATGTATGTCAGTTGCTTGAAATGTTGAAAAAATTCCTCCAACATCTTCAAATGCTAGGATTAAGGAAACAAGCAGTCAAAAAAGACCAGCTCTGTCCAGGCAATTGTCATAGTCTTCATGGTTTTCCATCTACTATGACTTTTATCTTTAAAAAAAACTATTATGTATGCCCCCATTTGACAAAAATAACCTGTCCTCAAATTAAAAGATCTGGAGATCTGAAAATATTTCTTGATAAAATCCAGATAAATCATTCATAAAATCTTATGTGCAAGCATCTTCTCCAAAGTGATTTCTTTATGTAGATTTATATCATACAGCACTGATTCAGGAAGCTGTAAAATGCATAAGATAGAACATTCTCCTGCTGTTCAACAAACAGATGAGCTGTGCAGGCTTATAAATAATCTTTGGTCCTAGAAATATAAAAAATAGAGATCTCTGATAGTTGGCCACATAAAGGGCCTGTTGTGTTCAGGTTTTCTCCACTAGATTATATTGGTGACATATAACCTATGAACCAAGTAGAAAATGTCTTTGAAATTTTAGCACCAAAGATTTGAACAAAAAATCATGTCATTCATACAGCAATACAATTTTATTTGTTTTACAAATAAAACTACAAAAAAGATCTAATCTTTATTTGTTAATATAAATCCTAAAAAAAAACTTGAAAGATGTCACTAGCTGACAAACAAGATAAATCTTTAAAAAGAGCCAAAAGAAAAAAAGAGACTGAAAACTATCAGAAAAAACATATTTAAACATCTAATTGTTATATTACATAAATCCATAATGTTCTACAAAATGTTTATGTACATATTGTATAGCAAGTCACACTAATTTATTATGCAATTAATGACATTTTATACACAACCTGCTTTATAAAATCTGTCTCTAGGTTTGATAGAAAATAGTTGAAATAATATGATGAAACTCTATACTCAGGGGACATATATTAGATGTGTTAGATGCTATCCTTATGTATACAGGTACTTGAGAAAACAGACAGAAATAGAAACAACATGGATATATTTCAAATGTTATTAAAATAAGTTTGCTAATAGGTCACAACAGGGTTTTAATTATACTTTGTTGAATTAATCTGTGTTGAATATATTCACTATGTAGTTGGTACACCAATTATCCAAATGGGGAGAATAAGGTTGTACCAAGTAGTTTTAATGCTGTCTATGCTACAGCTGACAAATATCATTAACCCTTGAAATATCTGTTTGCCTAGAGAAGACTAGACCAGCCAGAAGTTAGCTGGCAAGAGTGGTGACACTGAATAAGTTTATTAATAAGTTTATATTAATAAACATATTCGTTATTATACTTTTTATTATTCTCAGGGAATATTCCTGAAATTTCTATATATACTGAGTTTATATATAGAATATATATGTACACACAGTATACAACATATTGTGGTGGATGTGATGTATTATTACAGTTGGTTGTACAGTCTACCAGGTGTTTAGACTGGATTTGGCATTTTTATCTACTTATCAAGTCATTCCCAAGGATCTGGGTTATTATTAATATTGGTGTCAATGAAAGTAGACCTCTGGATTTTGGTTCAGGAACAAAACTGGTCTTGCTATGAAAAATGTGAGAAATATTGGAATAAACAATCGCTAACTGATTAAATCAATCATTTCTGATTAAAAACACACACACCAAGGATAATATTTTAATGGGCTAATCACTCAGTTTTCCTTAGATTTTTACTTTATGAAAGACAATGAGACTTTATGCCACTCCATTTCTGCCTGAAGCAGGAAAGCCACCTGACCTCTTTCTGTCTAGAATGTCTGCTGGCTAGTCTCTTTATCCCAAAGGGAAAATAGAAGAAAGGCACAATGAAGGTCCTTTAATATCTTTATGTACTTGATAATATCTAATTCTTCTGAAATAAGTTGAAAAAAATTACAGAAAGGTGAAAAACACAAATGACTGTTAAAATAGTGGAGGGTTTGTAGGATGACCTGAAATGATATCCATTTTGTCAACTGCCAAATACTGCACCGAAAGATCACCTATGTACAACATGTGGATTTTGATTGCTTTTATATTTTTTTTTATTTATTCATGTCAGTTTTCTATGGGACTGATTTTCCTTTTAAGATTTTGGCTTTCTTCTCTTTCTATCATTGTGTAGAGTCCCAAACAGTAAGCTGATGGATTCTATATTTTTAAAATAAATATAATAAAGAAATGTGTCTTAAAGTTGGGAAAGGCTTTGTTCGGTTTGTCTTAAAATTTACACAATTCACCCTTTCTAAATAAATAAAAGCATATAGTCCATCTCACATCCATGAAATGCAATGCAGTTTAGTTTATTTCTATCCAAGAAATGTCTACTATTTTAGCAGATTTTTTTGCTCTTTGTAAGAAGCCTCAGCACTATCAATATAACTGGAAACCAGCTAGATCACAGTTAATAATAAGCTGTGTATGATGTGCTGTTGGATTAATGCAATTTATGAATCTAATATATTGTGGTTTAGCATCAAGTGGAAAACACTTCCATTTAACAATTCATTGTTAAAAGGTGGCTTGTGCATAACACAGAAATTACATTTCATCTCAGAAAGACATACTCAATTTTCAGGTAGAGGAAGTGACATTTATCTACTGTTTGCAAAGTATCACATTTTATAGATTTATCAAAGATATCTCTACAACATCTCATCTGCAGAACTTCCTTTGTTGTTTTCAGCAAGGCTTCTCTAATACTGTGCCTTCCATATTGGGGACTTCAAGTTCCCATGATCATGTTCCATAATCATCCAGCTTTGAGACTGGGAATCAAAGTGTTATCTCAAGGCTCACACTGGAGAAACTTGCTCCTAGCTCATGACATTTCGAAAACACCAAGGCAATACAGTCCAAAATTGTCTTTGATGCAGTGACATCTGCAGTGAGGGTCGAAAAGAACAAGATGGTGGCCACTATAGCATAAGTAAGACCCTGCCCTTTTAATGTGCATTAATGTATGAAAGAGGCATGATTTTGATCATGCTGCTGCAGCCATCTTAACCTTTTTACTTCCCACTCACTGCTTTGATAGCCCAGTAAACCTATTTCATTTTGTTTTTGCCTGACTTTAGCGATTGAGAATTATGTGTTTTTCAAACATATGGAAACATGATTAAGTATGGAATTCAGTGTAGGGAATTTCCAAATGTTTAGACCTTCTATTGTCATCTTTAACTGTGCAGGAACTTTCAAGTTGTTGTATTTGAGTTCAGGCTGATATTGTGGATTCTTTCCACCTTCCATAGTTTGACAGAGTTTGTGACAAATTAAAAGCTATCTAAGGAAGTCTGACTGACTCTAACAAACAAACAAACAAAACAAAATCTTGTTCAAATTCTTGTTTTATAGCAAATGTTTTCTGATTAATTATAAATCTCCTAAATATTTATGGAATGGTCAGATCACTGTTTTCCAAGGTTCGGGAGTTAAAAAATTATATTTCTCATTTGGGTGGAACATATTAACTTTTCAATCAAATGCCCATGTTGCTCTTTTGGGAATGAGAAGCAATTTAACAAAATCTATAATCTCATTTAGTTTATCATTGCAATCCAAAGATTAATTAATTGTATAGACCCAAGAGATTAAAGAAAAAGAAACTTTAAAAAAACAGAAAAACAAAGCTTGCTAAACTTCTCTAAAGCTTGACAGCATTATTCAACGTAAATATACTGAAAAATATGGGAAACTATATTAGTTTCAATAGCATAGCTGATATTTTTGTAATTGGGTGCTTCCTCAAAATTGAACATATATTTTCAATATGTTCAAGCTGAACAAAAATTTTCACTTACTTAGAAATACAGTAAGTCTATTGGATTTATGTCTTCAATTTTAAGGTCATCTACACAGTCCTCTTGACCTGGTTCTGAGAAGGCCTGTTTACGATTTAGTGGGGAGATCCTAACACAAATCTTCTACCTTGGAGCCTGTTTGAGGTAAAATGAAGCTGGATCAAAATAGTCCAGACAGAGATTTGGTTTTCCAATGAATTTGCAAAAGGGAGGAGCCTGAGGGTGGTCTGCAACCTTCAGTGCTTCAATTGGCCACTCCAGGATCACACTTTCCATCCTGCCACATGGTGCCCTGTGTCTGTGGCCATTTCTCCTTTGGTTGCTAGAAAGAGTAGAATCTTGCTTGACAACGAATATTTTCTTTTAGCTTTGTTAGGAAACCAAATCATGTCACTAGTATTCCATGAATATAATATTCCTATTATTAACATCTGTTTCTTCCCACTACAGCAATGTCTGACCTTACCTCTGCATTACATGACGGGAAATGGCAAGGGGGTAAATAGGAAGAGAGGCAGGTAATAGAGAAGGCAACAAAGTTTTTCCGTTCTCCTTGTTCCTTCAGTAACAACTGTGGCAACTATTGTCTTTTGTTGTGTGAAGGTAGCAAATTTTCTGGGTTTGTTTTCAAGTCAGGGCAAAATGACCACTGGCAGAGAGTGGTTTTCCACTTCTCTCCCATCTCAAGGACTGGAAGATAGTATAAGAAGAACTCTTAGTCAGATAGTTAAAACGGCAATCCTATCCTGATATCAAACATTCTGGAGGATCCAAAACTGTGCTAGTATTAACCCTGAAAAGTAGAAAAGAATTTCCTCTTCTCTGAGGGGGGGAATGGAGAGAAGGAAATGTGAAGGAAATTTCCTTTTAGTGAAACCATGGCTAGAACATGTATCAGTATCTTCTGAGAATCAGGAAGCTATGGCTCCTTTAAATCCATATCCTATCTTCTGGATCATTCTCAAGGTGGGTACAACTTGGCCAAAGCCAGTATACCAAATACTGGTATACTGTTATAAATATTTTTGCAGAGATTTCAATATAAATTTTCAGTGCTGAAGGTCAGCTTTTCCTTATTTCACTGATGCAAGAAACTGCATCGGATTGCAGCCTAATATCAAGAAATAAGCATATTGAAAATTCTATTTACAAATTAAACTCAATACTTTGGTTTATTATTTTATTGACTGACAAACAATTTAATCAACTATTGTAATATTAGATGGTGCCCAATTGCACATACTCATGGCTGTTAGCAAGAGATTCGCTGAAAGCCATCAGTGATGGCTTCCAATTTTTCACATCAGAGGTCAAAATGCAACCTGAAAAGGTGATACTTCTAGTCACTTTTGTTCTCAATTCTACCACCATCATCACCTTTGGACTGGAAGTGAGAAAATTATATCATCCTAACCTGCAAGGCAAACAAGAATGTGTTGAACAATAACAAGGCAAAGGTCCAGTTAGTTTTTGTGTTTTAATTTTTTAACTTTGTCATTTTTATCTTTAGTTGATTATTAGTCATTCCAAGCATATACTTTTTGGTGTATGAGGTAAGTGAATAAATGTAGTATAAACAAAATGAGAATACAAGAGACAAAACTAGGTGATCTGTTTTGAATATAGCAGTGGCAGTATGAACCTAGGAAAAATTCAAATAAAAAAAATCCAAATCTTCAATAAAATATTGTAAAGGCTGTGTTTATTTAAGGATCCAGTGTAAGGATGCTGCTATTCTTGCAATTCTTAAATGCAAAGTTAAGGACTGATTCTTACAAACATTATTAGATTTTTCTATGCTTTCTTGTTTATAGTTGCTGGCAGCTCAAGATCTATATTTTCAAATGTTAATAAAATGTAGTATGTCTGTGATCAAGGAAGTTCTGCAGAAACTTTGTGAAGCTCAACTCCTGTAAGTTCCAATAAGCATCACCAGTGGCAATGGACTGTGTGTATTGTTGGCCAAATGAGGACTAAATTCCTCACCCGGTTTTCCTCTGGAAAGAGTACAGAATAATCAAACTGCAAAAAAAAGTAATAAAAATTTTCCATGAACAGTCACAATTTCTGCTTCTTTTTTTTCTCAACTACAATTATACTGGCACTCATGGATGCTTGCACAGGAGAATGGGAGACAAATGACATGTTTGTGATGACGTCAGCATGCAAATACCATAGCTTATATAATTGTGTCAGAAGTTGTGACACAGATATAATGATGGCCTTTGTGTGATAATATTACCTGTTGTCATTTTGATGTCACTGTAGCTTGTTCTGAATGCTGCTGCTGCCACCACTCTATTGTGTTTTCTCCTCTCTGCTCAAAATATACTGAGAGCAATTCAATATTACCTATTCACCTGTTTTTTTTGATAGCTCCTTTCATTTGCCTAAACTATTTCTGTCCATAAAACTGACTTAAAACAGAAACAGATTGTGTACCTACCAATTGAAAGACTGCTTTAAATAGCCAATCATGAGTAATGTCGAACTACAAAGGGTTGGAACAAGCAAGTATTTGGATGGGACAGCATGAACAAATATAGGCTAAAAGAGAAATTAATATAAAAGAATCCTAGAAAAAAGGAATAATAAACTACTTCTGTATTATTATAAAAAAAGACTGTAGTTACCAAAACAGGCACAACCTGAGAATGACTTCATATTTTTAAACTTGAAAGCTTATTGTCTTGTGAGGTTTCTACCGACTACTATGATCTTTAGGAATACAAAGCCAGCACTTGCTGTCACAATCACAATTCCTTGTTTATATTGGCAGGGAAAAGATAATAGCAGAGTGATTCACTGGCAAATATTTCTAAATGACCTTTTCCGAGTCCCCAAGCTGAACCAGCTTCTATTATCTGTATGGCAGGTGTGGATTGCATTGATGGAATTAGCAGTCAAGTTTAGCTATTTTCAGCATAAGTATGGACAAGACAGAACCAACAGCAGTTTCCTTGACTGTGACAGGCTGCTTGTGGTGGGCAGAACAAGTGATGGGGAGGTTGTTATATTGTACAATTTGATTTCTCACTGTGGCTTTGGGGTTTTGGAAACAACCACACAGAACAGGAGTTAAAGAAACCAGAGGGGTAGCAGCTTAGTTAGAAGTGAATTTTGGAACAGCTTTGTGTGCTCATATGCTAATCATTGGCCAGTATAAAGCATCTTCTTCTCTTCTACCTTCCTGTTTTTCTCAGGATTTTTTTTTAAGTTAGCCACTCAGGCATACTACAAATTGGGCAATATTGTCTCAACCCATAACATCAAGCTGCTAATACAATCAAATCAATTACTCTTTGTTCTCCACTAAGTAAGATTGTTCTCCTTCAGCATTTTATCTCCAAGCCTTAATAATAAATCACAGTAGGCTTTGAACTTTGATTATCCAAATCTAGAAGAAATTACTGTTTAAATGGCAGAAAAAAAACTATAAGGGCTAAGAATAAATGCTTTTATAAAAACAACAAATTTAAATTCAGAACAAATGAAAATTATTGCAAGAGAAATTTTCTCACTATATTTATGTTTATAAGGAATGTTGTACAAAACATAGTGCATCAGCTTTGTCTAAACATTACTTAGGTGCCAATACACAAATATATTTAAAAAAAACAAGTTG
>JANHZU010001686.1:196643-216472 GCA_032468055.1 Acrochordus granulatus
TCCATTTAAACTGTCCAGTGGATCCTAAAAGAGGGGCTGCAATGGAATGACAGCAGGGTGTGGGGACAGGAGAGATGGGAACAGAGTGTGTGGCAAAGGAGGAAAAGCCAAATGGCTTGAGTGGAGAACCGAAGCTGGAATGACTGGCAAGTGGGGTGGCCCAACCATGGCTGTGTGGCTTGTAGGGCAAAGCCTCGGCCTAACAGACAAATGAGGTAAAGGGACTTGTGAAAGAGCTGGGACCTGGGAAAGAAATTGCTGGTGAGGCTGAAGGACCTTAAATGTACTTGCTGTGGCGGCGGCGGCAGCAGCTGCTGCTGCTGCCGCATGCTGCTGAAGAACAGTGTGGTGGATCATGGTGACAGAGGTAGAACAGAGAGGCTGCTGTTGCAAGGTGAGGGATGGGAGATGAACACCAGAAGGTTGGAGTGCGGTTGGAGGAAAGGTTAGCTTCATTTTACTTGCCAGCATGTTTTGTTGGATGATCTGGTGGTAAGCCTCAAGCTGCAGATCCTTGAATTTATCATGGTTTTCAGCAGGCAAGAGCAGTGCATGTTCAGGAAAGGTGAAAGGGGCGAGGATCTGTTCTGTGGTTAAGAAAGCATGACTGTTCATGTGGGTTTCCTTCAAGTGTAAAGGAGGCATATTGTTCAATATATCAGGGTCATACCTCAGCCACTCATTAGCCAATGGATTTCGCTTTAAATGTGGTGCGGTCTCAGCAGCTTCATCAGGACACAGAAAGGCTTTAGGGGGAGGTTGATTTGGATTTCTTTCAAAGGTGGACATTTTAAAGGAAGCCTGAATTTCAGGGACACTCACATTATGGTGCTTTTCCCCTTCCAGCACATCCCTGGATTTCCCTGCTGCTGAAGTGCTATGTTCAGTAACAGGAGAAACAGAATATGTGGATTCTTCCAGACAAAGAGTATGGTCTAAGATGGAACAGTTTGAGCCTTGGATATTTTCTGATGAAACTACATGTTCTGATGGTAAGTCCATTTGACTTCCAGCTGGCTGCATTTTGTTTTCTATGTTTTTTGCATAATCTGTACTGGAATGGGATTTGGTTTGCTCTGGATTTTCTTCAGTTACTTGTTTGGGAGAATCCTCAAACTTCACAACTTCTGTTGGGGATCTAACTCTGATATTCCTTCTTGCTCTCCTCTCTTTAAATATATCATGAATCAGTGTTCTTTTTCTCCTTCGCTTCCGTTTAGGCTTACAAGCTACTTCTAATTTGCTTAACTGCCTGACATTCTCTTCTGAAAAACAGGTTTGTGCCGCTGAACTTTCATCTGAAGAATAAGAGTGGATATGATATCTTCGCTTTCTGTGGGATCTTTCTGGTTCATCAGTGAGAGAATTGTAGGCTCTCTTTATGGGTTGTGCCTGATTTGTGCATTTTTTATCAGGAAAATAGCTTAAACGTTTATGGTCTGAGCTACTGCATTGTCTTCTGGTAGTCCAATTACAAAATGGTCTAGAGTAAACTGAGTTGCATCTTCCAGAATTAGATCCCACATTATCTGATTGTCTATGAGACATTGGCTTGCTCTTTATCCAAAGATGGTTAGAATTAATGAAACAATTTCTATTATTGTTTGTGTTCCAAACTGTCTGAGGACTTTGGTTCCTATGAACATGTGCTGTTATAGGTAAGGTACCAGGATGGTCATTGTCATCCTTCTCAATTATTTGGGCTGCTTCCTCTAATTGCTTCAAAACTGAATCTCCTAACTGACTTTCATTTATACCTTGTTGTAAGGTACTATGAAGCTTCTGATGTTTATCAATTTCAGCACAGTTATTTTGCTGCTTAGCTGTTGGAAAGAATTCAGCAGTGAGCTTACTCATTTCCTCATAATGGTGATAGCATTGCTTTCTCCTTCTTTTCCTCTTCTTATTCCTATAAAATCGTTTTTCATGTGTCCTTTTGTTCCAACCTTTGTTTTCTTGTTCATCGGCAGATTTAAGAATGTTTTGATGTTTTTCATTTTCCCCAGTTGACTGTGGAAGATCTGAAGATAATTCACCTTGTTTTTTCTCAAGCTTACAACTCTCTGCTGAAGAAATCTGTGCCTCAGCAATACAATTGGTATTCTCTGAAAGAAATCCATTCAGTTGATTGCAGTCCAAATCCTGGCTATATTCAGCCTTCTGGGTTGAATTAGGAACATTTGACAGCTGTTTATTTTTCTCCAGCAACTCAGTTGATTTTGATGATCGGAAGTCAAAACATAAAGGATTACAACTATATGAAATAGATGGCTCTGTATTTGTGTAAAGTAACATTTCACATGGCCACTGAAGGATGGTGTAGCCATGTTTGTTAAGCACAGGAACAAATGGCTCACAAAGCTTTTTTGATGGAATTTGTTTGTTTGGCAGAGCTTTCATTTCTCCTTCAGAATGAGCTGGAATTGGTCCATCAGGTGTGCACTGTGTAATTTCAACTTGAGAAGTGAATGAATCATTGCTCATGTTTGGATCATTTTCTTCTTGGATATCATGCTGTGACAAATATTCTTCATTCACAGGGAGGACTGCACATTCATTTACCATGGGTTCATCACCACTGCTTTCCACAGAAAGGCTTTGGCTTCCAAAAGCTCCTCTGATTAGCACTTCATCAGGTAAAGCTGCAGAATCTAATTGAGTGCCACAGGTGTCTGAATCTACAAGCCCAAGCCCTTTTAAATGAGAAACAGAGTGTCTCAATTCTGGGACCTGTTGTATCAAATTTCCTTCAATGGGTGGTTCGTTTGAGTCTTGTGCTGGGATTGACTCTACATTGTCAACTTCATGTTTCTCCATGGATGGTTTCTCATCAAAACACAAGGCTATTTCTTCTGCTGATGAGAGTGGAAGATTTCCAGGCCCAGGAATAAACCGGCGCCTTTGACTAACTCCATGTTCAGCAGATGTTTCATCATTGTATTCATAGAAAGCAGCAGCTGATGATTCTAGTTTGATGGATGCTTTCTTTGGAAATGCAAAAGAAAACCCTACTTTATGTCCATGGAGTCCCTGCACTTGATCTCCAAGCTTAATATCTGGTCCAGTGTTACTTGTAGTTGCAGGAATTAGTGGCACAACAGATGCAACATTGCTAGCAGTCTTTGAACTGTGCAACAGTGCGAAGTTTAACTCTTGTTCCTTTTTGGAAGAGTCAATTAGACCACAATGAGGAATTTCATTAAAATTATCTCGGACCATAACCGTGGTGGATCTGAACATAGGACCACTTCCTGGAGCACTGAAACAAAACAAAACAAAACTTTTCTATCAGTGCAAATCATATTCAAATGCATGTGACATTTTGTCAACTAATAATGCAACAATAGTATTTATTTTACAATATAAATATTCTTTTAAATCAATATACTGATAATTCAGAGGCAAAAACTATTAATATATTGGTAGTCCTTGACTTACAACCATATGTTCATCAATTGTGAGGTGCTGAACCATGTGGCTTATGACCAGGACCCCAAAGTTACAGTCGTTGCAATGCCTCTCTGATCATATGATTAAAATTTGGGTGCTTGGCAGTCCATTCACATTTATGACTACAGAGGTACTTTACTTCCTCCTATGTCCCCACCATCTATGCCCTGTTGGCCCCTCACACATTCTGTCATTGCTGCTGCCCTAGCTGACCTTTAATGGCTTCTTGCTCTCATTGCTAACTGCTATTACTGTTTTTCCAAACAAAGGAGTCCCAAACACACTATCCTTTTCTTATCAAAAAAGTATTTGGGCCCTCTCTTCATTTTGGTTGCTCTTGTGTGTACTTTCCCCAATTCAATTATATTTTTTCAAGTGTGGTAACCAGAACCAAACAAAGTAGAGTTCTTTAAAGGTATTACAGTGTTAGGACTTTTATTTTCACTTCCATTCATAATGATTCCAAGAATGAAATTTGCCTTTTTACAACTGCTGCATGCTGTGATGACATTTTCAATGAGCTGTCCATTCTGACCCAAATGTTGACTAATGCACCACTTTTGCACTTACTTAAACTATTTGCCATTTTGTTGACAATTTGCCCAGTTTAAAAGAGATCCTTCTTCTCACTCACTAGTGATTTTTATTATCTCAAACAGTTTGGTCTTGACTTACCCCGAAGTCAAGATTATTTATGAAGTAATTAGAAAGTACTGAGAATACACTTTCAGTATTCTCTATATAATATATATATATATTTATAAATATATATATATATATAAGCAACATAGAGGTTTGAGGAATCTCATATCTTCCTCCATTGAGAAAATTATCCAGTTATTCCTGCACTTTGTCCTTTGTTTTCAAAGAACAAACCATCTTATCCCATAACTGTCATGTAAATAACTTTGTCAAAGGCTTTTTGAAAATTGAAAGATACAGTATCAGCAAGGTCACCTCAATCATTTGTTGTTGATACTCAAAAAGTCCTAAAAAGTTGGTAAAGCAACTTACTCTTTGTGAAATCTATGCTGATTTTTTTCCAGCAAGGCTTCTTTTACATAGCTAAATATGATATTATTTGGATTCCTTTAAAAATATTAGTGTCACATTGGCTATCTGCCAGTCCTATGGCACTGATTTATTTGAATGGCAGATTATATTGCTTTGCCAGAAGTTCAGCCTTTTCCCAAAAGTGTTTTAAAAGAACCCTTCAATCAATACTGTTAGAACTCAGTGAGACATCACCATATATTCTCTCACAATGGCTTAGAATAATCTGGCTAGCAGTTTCCCTGTTTGCATGTATGCTAAATGCACAGCATCATGGTTACTGCTTTCTATTAGTGCCACAACAGTTACATCTCACACCAGATCAAAGTCACTCCTTAGGATTAAGTCTACTATTGCTTCTTATCCTATGATTCAAATAACACCAGTTAAAAAAAACAATTATAACTTTTAGAACTTTGGTTTCTTTATCATGGCCTGAACATGAAAAAATGAATATACCCCATCTATATAAGGGTAGTCTGGGGTGCAGTGGCCAAGCAGTTAAGACACTTGCTCCAGCTCCTGCCAACCTAGCAGTTTGAAAGCATGCAAAAATAAAAGTAGATAAATAGGAACCGTCCTTGGTGGGAAAGGTAACAGCGTCCCATGCCTTGGCATATAGTCATGCTGGCCACATGACTACGGAAGTGTCTTCAGACAAAAGATGGCTCCCTCAGCTGTGAATTGGAGATGAGGACTGCCCCCTAGAATCAGCCATGACTGGTTTCTATACATTTTCTCCCTGATTTCTTTAAATCAAGAAAGACCAGTGTCTTTGATATAAAGACCAATGTGCTGATTTCTTTCCATTCATTAAAATTTGCATTCAGGAAGGACCCTATTCCACATTTTCTCCATATCACCTAAATTTCTATTATACCCACTGAAACTATATCCTCTTTCACAGTCAAGAAGTCAGATTACTCCACCTTGCCTTGGCTTGGTTTGGTACATCTCTGCATCATTTTTTTTTTCAAATTTTGTTGACATGAGCCTTTTCACATGTTTTTTGTTACAGTTTCATTTCCTGACTGACATGAACATCCATTATTCCACTTCCAAGTTTATTTCTTTTACTTACAGTATTTCCTGAAATATCTACACCTTTTGAATTAGTTATTTCCCAGTACTAGTTAGTTTTCCCCAGTTAGTTTTCCCCAAGGATCAGTTTAAAAGCTTTCTGGAACATTTTCAATATTTACAAACAGCCCAGTTCCATCTTGGAACCAGGAGTTGGAATCTGTCACTCTTGTACTGATCCATCCCATTCCAAAAGGTTTTCCAGTGCCTAAAGCACTCCACCTGATACCATTTTAGCCATACTTCGAGATCACTGAGCTATTCTTGTGTAGCTCACCCTTTATGCGGAATAGGTAGCATTTCTAAAAACACTACTTTGACAGATTGGACTTCAATATGAATTTGGCTACCAAGGCTGATTAACTACATTTTCTAATATTATTGGTGCCAACATAAATTATGTCAGCAGTATCTAGCATTATGGTGCCAAACACAGTCCTTTCCAGTACTAACAGCTTAATTAGACAGCAAAGAATTTCATAACATTCATATCAGGCAGACAAATCATCATGTAGACTACGTGCCAATCACAAAGCAATGAGTCTGCATTTATAACAATCAAATCACCTTCAGATCATCTGATCAATGAATCAGCTATAATTATAAGCCCCTCACCCTCAGATTATATGCTTGGAAAACACACAACCTCTTCACCAAAAATGAAACATACAGCTTCATTCCATTCGCTAAACAAGTCTCATTTAATGCAACTAATCAGTTCCGCAGGCTCACCAACTTCCTTATAATATCCCCCTGTCTCTATTGTACCTCCTGTTCATTTGTGGCTGTGAATTCCCAATCAAGGAATGCTGGCTAAGTGGACAATTTCTCCAAGAGAAAAAGTTCCACCAATAATTTTTCAAGCACATTTATCCCCCTTTCCAGTAACAGTAGTATTTCTACTGTGGAAGTCCAATGGGAAGAATTCCCTAATGACATTTTTCCTAAGAAATGATAAAAGCTAGTATCATTGCAACTGTAAATATACCATTTGCTACCTTAAGAATTCCATTTATTAAATTATCTCCTTTTTGTGAATAATTTCTAAACCTTTTGTTTTGGCGGTAATGGTGGTGGTTATAAAATTGAATAGAAACTGTCCAGAAGTAATTCCAGAGTCCGGGAGATTCTTGAGCAAGATGCCCTCAGTGGCCATTCCTTCTCTCATTGGGGTTATCTCTTCCTCATATTTATTTCCTCCTTTCATTGACTTGTCCTTTTCTTTTGAGTTCAATATCCATAACTGCCTAATGGGAAATTTCAGCATTTCCTCTTTTGGTGTTCTGCAAATATATTAAGATAATAACTCACAATGACTGAGAGATCTTGGAGCCATATTCCAAACATACCTAGGGTTCAGTAAGTTGTAGAACACAGGGGGAATAAGAGTGAAGGTATTGCACCTTTCTTTGTTTTTCCTTATGGTTCCTAGGGACACCAGTCAGCCACACAAGCTTGAGGAACCTTAATAAGAGGCTCCCCTCCCACTTATAGCTTTCTTGAGCTATGGATCTTGGTTTGTCAATTGATGACTGACCTTAACATCCCTATCAACAGTAGAACTTTTGTTAGATAAAACCCATATATATAAACCATTTTCTTTCCTCTGTATTAAATATTGCCAAAGTTTCTGGACCAAAGATCAATGTATACAATTGCTTGACATTTTATGTTAGTTTTAGTAACACACTACATTCCTCATAAAGAATGCCTGCTGCTTACTGTGGTGGCTTGAGGGATTTTGAAATAAATAATATGTATTAATATTTATTGTGATAAAGACAATTACAATTTTAAAAAGAAATATAACAACACAGATCTAATAAAACTTTACCATACTGAGAAGTGTTCTGAAAAATGTTCTGGAATTCCACACAGTCTCATTAATATGTTAGCTCACATTTCTTTCCATACAAGAGTTCTGTGTCACAAAAAATTGAGCACATATTTAGTTGTTGAATCTTTCATTTGGTTTAATATAACTCTGATTTATGGAAAAAGCACTGTGATTCCAGTCTACATTTAACTACTAGCTTCCTTCCCTTGTATCTGGGCAAATAAACTTACCAATTATGTGAACGCTACAAGGACAGAATAACAACTGAGAGTTTTCCATAGGCTTTCTCTGTTAGAGAAAGGTAGGATTGGTCTTGAATTTGGAATAAGAAATGATACTGCCAGGAGTAATTAGAGGCAGCTTTCAAACCAGGAGAAGGAAGCTACACAACTCATGAGCTCAAGTGGTGTTTTTATTCCTTCTTTCAATCCCTGAAAGAGGCCTGGAGAGGGAAAGAAGAACATAGCAAATGAATGAATGCTTATCAATATGGCATCTATGGAAGGGATTTGGTTTCCAGGATCATGATTCATATTTTCTGGGTGGTAAATTAATGCCATGAGGTTATTGCAACTCACAAGGAGTAGCAATAATTTTGGTCACCGAATATGAGATTCTTGAGGATGAGTTCCTCAGGGACATTGGGTGAAGAACCTCTGATGCACAATAATGGCTTCTGCCTTCTTGAAGAAAATGGCAAAAACATCAGGAACAACACCATTCACAAACTTTTCTATGTACTAAACTCAAAATGCAAAAAAAAATGAAGGTGGATATAATTAACTTCAACAATTACAGGAAAGAAAATATAATTCAATAACTAAAATCTAGAGATATGATTCTCATAAATAGGTTTGAGAAAGAGATGAAGACAATACTGATTAGCTTTGCAGAAGGTTCAAAACTGGATTAGGAAGCTAAAACATCAGACAGAGAGCTAGTACTTCAGAAAATTTTAATTGGTCATATTAAGTTAGAGAAATATAATTGAGACAAATGCAAAGTTCCTCACATAGGGGAGAAATGTACAAATATGTGGTGGAGAATAGTATATGTGAATGGGATCTCGGTACTCGGGTTGATTGCAATTTGATATGGCTGCCAAAAGGCAAATGCAATTTTAAGCTGCATCAACTTAATTTCCACATCATGGGAAGCAAGAACTACACTTTACTCTTTGTGGATCTGACCTCACCACAATGATCCTTGACAGCACACTTTAGTAAAGATTCAGATAAATTGCATTCAGCTTGTAGAAATCCAGCCAGGATGGTCAGAGAGTAGAACATAAATGAAGAATGATGTGAAGGAGCAAGTAACGTTTAGCTCTGAGAAGTATAAGAGGGGATATGACAGTGTTCTTAACATATCTGCAAAGATGTTTCCAGAAGGTCTATTCATTCTGGAATGGCTGAATGAGGAATAATCAACTTAAGTTGCAGGAAGAAAAACTGTCACTTACTGGGAGGGGGAGAAGGCTTTTTGACTGTAAGAGAAGTTCAGTAATATAACCAATTATCTAGAGAAGTTGTCGGGGGGCCCTCACAGCATATATTCCAATAGAGGCTACACAACCAGCTATCATGGAAGTTCAATTTGGATTTCTGTTCCATGCAGGGAATTGGATTTAATAGGGTAAATGGTTCCTCCTCCCTTTATGATTTTATGGCTGTATCTCAGGTAGCAGTGGCTCTTTAGGCCCTCTTTGATGGAGTCTTGCTGTTCATGATGATTCATGATGGATCACGGCTGAATTAGAAGCTTCATACAGTATGTAGAAAAGATGCCCTCTGTGATTAATCTGCAGCCCCCTCTCCAGTGTTTTTAACTACTTTTTCAGAATGCACAGTGTGGTAGCAATTTTAAAATGACCTTTAAACACATCTTATAGGTACAAAAATTGTTGTGAGAATATGAGCATAGAACCTCCTGTAGTCATTTGAAATAGTTACTTTAGGAGCCACAGTTACCCTCTATCAGCCAGGCTTGCATTTTCTCATTCAGAGAAAATGTAAAGAGTGTAGTACTCTTTAACTGCAGTTTTAAAACATTTATAGCAGCATCTAAATGTATACGGTACCCCGGGGATCCAGCTTGCAATTTCAGATATGTATACACATAGGTTGATCCACTGTCCTTCACCCTCTCTGAAGTACCCCCATTAATAAATATACTATTAAGTATAATACAATCATTAGCACAGCATGGGGAATTGGATATAGCCCTCTAGCTGTGAGTTATTTAAAGGTTACAAAGGCTTAAGAAGCAAAATAAAATGGAATAATATGAAAGCCGCGAAAGCAAAACTCTTGGTTTTAAACTATTTCAGCTCAGTTGAACTCTGTGAAGCTAAATATTTTCTTTGAGCCAAATCCTTCCTGTGAATTATGTTAAAAAAGAACCTGAATGTCCCCCATTCTAGTTGGTTAGATTCTGTCTCTGCAAACATATATTCTGATATATTCTTCCATGTTGTCCGCTTTGGAGGAGAACAGCTCATTTAACACAATCAAACTGATATGTAGGAGAAATAATAAAGCTGATGAAAAGATATTAATTTAACTTAAGTGGAGATCCAGTGTGCAAGGAATAAGGGCGATGCTATTTAAAACTGCTGACCAAGCTGCAGCCTGAAAGTAAATTCTAGAATTCTGCATTTCTCAGGAGGTCCTTTGCTTCTCTGAAGGCTTGTGCAAAGTGGCTTCCCAAACTCCACAGTGCTCTTCTGTCCTGTGGAGCAGAGGAATCTGTGGGATTGGAGAATTTCCTCAAAATGGTGGCAGTAGCTTCATATCATTGCAATATGATTTCCAACCCTTTAATAGATGAGTATGACATCATGATTTCATATCTATTTTGATTTAAAAAAATGCTAAACATAGAAAATCATTCTTCTCAGATTTGTTTCTGTCATAAATTGTGAAATGAATATCCTTTAGATTTCCATGTTGTGATTCTTTTTTGCTGGTGTCCCATTTGTTGAGGAAATGTTTGTTATCCAGAATTCTGTAATTTTTCCAATCACATTTTTATCACTAGGGAAAAATAGCTACCAGATGGTGATAGGTTCAGTATTTCCATAATGAGGGCAATAGCTAAGCTGCAAAACTTTCAAAACCATAGGAAAAGACATTAAAATGGCATCCAGTTGATTTAGAAGGTGCTAAGAGGTTATGGTTTAAGCTATTAGCAGTTTGAAAGTGTGGATGCACCTCAATAAAGACTGTAAAATCTGGGAGATCTAAAGGTGTGACATAGATCAGCAGGCATAAGGCATCCTCTGTGCTCAGTTTCTACACTACATAAAGAGATTGACTTTGTGGAGGTGTTACTGCTTAATGAAATGAAACATTTGACTGATCATATGTTTTCATAATGGTTCCAGGTTTTTGAAGATCACCTTATGTTTAATTCCAGACTGGTAAGCAATGTGGTTATTAGAAGACTATATTTAGGGAATGTGCAAGGAGCACTGATAATCAGCAAAAGATGAAGTGAAATTATTGTTGTGTTAGATCTGCTTGACATTCCAGTATTATATCAAATTAACTCTCTGGGTTTATAGCAAATGCACTGAAACAAATATTTCATTCTGCAATATGTGGAATGAGTAGACAATATTTAACCTCTTATCTGTGACTGCCAGAATCCCAGATATCCAATGTCAAAATTCCACGAACTGCTTAAAAATGACAGCATAGTTTCTTACTGTTTTTTTTTCACAGAGGAGGGGAAGAAAAACTGGTATACAAACAAATATTATGCTTTGGATAACAAACATACAAAATATACTCTTCAAACTCCTTGGAAAAAAAATTCTAAAAGTTGAATCTCTGTTTATTTCATTATTCTGCCACCTTTCTCTCAGCCATTATTAAACAAAACAAAATTTCAGCTTGTGAAAAGTTACCTATCCAGACTGATGAGGTCAGATATGACTACTTTCACAACTGTTTTTCTCTTCTCTGAAGGTTTTTTTCATACGTATTAATTCCTTTAAGGAATTTTATCCCTGAAATGGTAGTTGTGTCTGTTCTTTACCAGTGTTCTTAAATTGCTTTCAATTATCACAAATCTGACAGCTTTCTTTTTGCTTAGTCTCTTATTTTTTGAATCTCATATGATTAATTTTTGTATCATTCTCTTCATTGTGGTATAGATTTGTATATGCATTTTAGTATGCATATACAAATATGCATATATTTGTATGTGCATACTAAAATGCACATAGTATGTGCATTTTAACCATATTTTAATCTATTTCACCCAATGTTTGTGCAATGTTTTCATAATATCCATACTGTTTTGTACATTTTCACATAATATGCACAGTTTGTATGTATTTTGAGGCACAGACTGTCTCCCAACATTCAGAAAACTTTGGATCAATGTTGTAATGTCCTCATTCATGTGCAAGTTTAGGAATTATTGTTGGTTCATATTGTATTAAAACATTTCCATCCCTTTTTGTTTCTCTGTGGCTATATTATCAGTCACCATTTGAAAATTATAATTAATGTTTTCTCCCTCCTATCTTTAAGTAATCCTTCAAACTTTGTAATTGCCAGCAACAGTATAGGATAACATTTATGCTCTCTTATTTTAATGTATTGCTCACTATTTGCTGACAATTTAACAAGATTCCATGTGATTAATAATTTTTGTTCCTTTGGAAACATCATCAACAATGTACTTTTATTCTAAATTTTTTACAAGAAATCCAGGAAGAGGCTGATTCTGCCTTTACTATGAGTTAAACCTAGAAGAATACTTCTAACAGAAACAGTAACTTTCTGTTGCACTCATGTCAGAAGCATCTTTCAAGGCACTTCCGGGTTGAGAGGTTTAGCTGGTATTCATCACCATTGCCCTGGTAATCACTTGATTGGGGCTCCTTTTATGTCCCTGCTATTGTTCCCACTGAACTGGTACCTATATATGTACTTGAATTTGCATGCTTTTGAACTGCTAGGTTGGCAGGAGCTGGAGCAAATGATAGGAGTTCACCATGTCACACAGTACTCGGGTCTTGAACCTGGGCTTGCCAATCGTCAAACTCAGTGTTTTATCCACTAAGCCACTGCGCTCCTCTAAACTTTCTGTTTAAAGATTTTTGTTCTCACTACTGAGAAAATGGCTGAAGTATTTTACTCACTCTCAGAACTGACAACTATAAGTTGCTGATAGCTTCTGCTTATTAGAATCAACAATAAAAAGTGAAGGAACAATTGATCAAATATACTGCAAACTAGCACTTGGTAGAGCAGATATGGTAGCCTTGGAAAAGATATTCAAATGCAATGATCTGTCTATACCTACAAAGATCAGAATCATGCAACCCATAGTATGGCCCTGATATTTTATGTAAGAGAAAGTTGGACTTTAAAGAATTAGGATAGAAAGAGTATTGACACCTTTGAACTTTGGTTTTGGAGAAGATGCTTAAGAATACCATGGGCAACCAAGAGAACAAACTGATGGTTCATCAAACAAAACCAGATTCTCACCGGAGACACAAATGACCATGCTAAAATTATCCTACTATGGATACATTATGTGGAGACCTGGTTCTCTGGAAAATGCTTTCATGCTAGGAAAGGTAGAAGGAAAGAGAAGAAGATAACCAACAGAAAAGTGGATGGCTCAGTTACAGTGGCAATGAGTGCACTATTGGGACACTTGAAACATCAGGTTACGGACAGATCATCATAGAGGAAATCTATGTATGTGATTGCTAGGAGCTGAAAATGAGCTGATGGGACATAATCAAAGTACCCAAGGTGACTAAAGTATAATATGAAATCAACATAGAATGCTCCTTCTGTGAAGGGGAAGGAATTCAATCCATGGAAGACTTTAGTTCCAGCAAAAGGATCCTAATGTCAGAAAGAGGAGAATTGCTACTATTCTTCTCTTTGCAATCCCCATCTACACAGTTTTGATCATCCGGAACATATTTTCAAAAAAAAAAAGAAGTGTATGTGAAAGAATAGGATCACCCATAAAACTAATCTCACCTTTTTCTTTCAGCAGAGAAAGAAGAGTCTGGGTCCCTTCCAAAGGAATTAATGAAAATGTTGCAGTGAATCAACACCCCAGTATATTTCTTTCTTTCACATCATTAACCAGTCTGCCATTGATTAAACTCCTCTGCTTGCCTTTATCAAAATAAATATACAAGCATACATCGACACATCCACATACATACTGTATATACATACATGAATACATTCACTTACACACAAACACACACAGAGACACACACAATAATCAGTGGTATCAGTGGGAGGAGTAGTCAAACTGGACAAGATGCAGAATGTGTCATCACAGCCCTGCCCTGAAACATTCAAAAAGGTGAGCTTGCATTGAAATGGCACAAACGCCACTACCTATGACATATATTTAACTAAAATACTTATTCAGCTTTATTGAAAAAAATACTTTTAAAATGCTTATTTCTTTGCATTATGATAAATCAGGCATAGTTTGTCAGAAAAAAAGGGGAGAAATCTTTATGGTGTTCTGGTTCGAGATCACAATAGTCAGTTATATTCTTCCTCCATTTCTTTCCATCTCTTTTTGCCTTTTAATAACTTCTCACTCACCACGCAGCTTCTTTTCTGAGTTCAGCTAACTTGTGTAAGCGTTGAAGAGCTTTCTCTTGTTTTTTTTCATCCTTTCTTGATTTTGATGCTACGTTCCGAGCATACTCCCTCTGTTTTAGCTCCTTGAGCCTCTGTTAGAAATAATTTGGAAGCAAGCAAAAACACAGAAATATTAATGCTGGTGAAAAAATAAATTTAGTAAATAAATAATGCAAAGAAAGGAACTTCTATGAAAATAGCACTTTGCAATACAAAAATTTGGTTTTGATTACCTTAGTTGACAGGAAAAAAAATGTGCCTTAGCATTGCTGTGATATACTTTGTTTTAATTCGTCAAGTAACTCAGGGCTGCTTATATCTTTTATGTAATATAACTAATAGTGTGCCAAAATCTGCCTTGCAATTTCTCAAAAGTTCTCTTTCTGTGTAATTTCTGTGTTTGTTTTCCCATCTTATTCCCAGGCTGCTTAAGAATTTCTTATTTCTCTGCATGGTATTTTTGAGTTAACTTTTTTGATTAATTTGTTTGAAGTCACTTTGTTTGTCTCACATTGTTCCATCACTCTGAAGGCTTCCAGGCTACTCACAGTTTCCTTATAAATCTGCAGTTTCCCTTGAGAAATCCTACATTCAAAATTAATTAACTAGAAGTTTCTCACTGCAATATCAAATATTTAGTGTTTCTTTATTAAATGTCATTTTAATTATCTCACAGTACAATGTATGTTATCAATCCAAAGTTATCTCCACTGAGTTCAGTGGGTTTTAATTCCAGGAGATTTGTGGTCTTTCCAACAGTTTAGGTGGTACCTATTTAATGACTTGTATTATACATGCTTTCAAATTGCTAGATTGGCAGGAGCTGGGGTGAATAATGGGAGCTAATCCTGTTACATGGTGCCTGGGTTTTGAACTCAGGCTGCTGACCTTCCAACTGACAAGCTAGCATCTTAATCGCTAGGCCATTGCACCCCATGGGTTATCTTATACAAGCCCAATCAACTATGGTTTGTTATTGAGAAAGGGGTTTTTTAAGGGAGATAGTGATCTGCTCTCTTTCACAAGAAGCCATTGCTGGATGCAATAAGTTAGATTATTTCTGAACAAATTCCAATTTTCTCTTTTGGGGAGAAAATTTGGAAAAGATAGTCAAGATCAAAGGAGTCTGTAGGACGCCGATCGTTTTTCAGTTGATTCAGAGGCATATCTCGGGCCAGACTGGATGGGGATGATGCAGCCATCCTGATTCTTATCAGTTAATCAGTGGCTTTCGATACATAAAATAATGGCATATTTTTGAAATGAATTTGATAGCTGGGAATGGGGGGCACTGTTTTGCAATGGTACAGCTCCATTCTCCAGGGCTGATTCTAGTAAGTGTTAGTGGGGTGGGGGAGAGCTCAAACCCAAGGCCCCTGCTTTGTAGGGTGCCTCAGGAATCATCACTCTCTATGTAACATCTATATAAAGTTATTGGGTAATGTATGTGACATCACTTGTACACCAACAATAACCATTATACATCTCTATCCCTTGCCATCCAAGTCATACTGTTAAGATTCTGTCATAGTACCTAGAGGCTGTGGGAGACATCTAATTGTTGTCATCAGATTTGTTGCAATTTCCAAGTATGGCAGCCCAACTGGTTGATAATGAGGGCATGGGTTACTGTAGTTAGGTCCGTCTGCAACAGCTTGGGTCATAATTGGGGCATGAACCGAAGTTGAGCAAACATCCCATTGACCCCAACCTCTACTTGCTGCTCAAGCAAGCACCATAAGGCTTGAAGAATCCCCAGACTTCAAACTTGCTCCTTCCCAGGATGTGTCTGCCCATCCAGAAATTGCTCTAGGATCAACAGAAAACCCCAGGGCCCAAACAGTAACACTGTCTTGCTTGGCCTAAACTGCCTTAATATGTTAGAAAGTTAGGAAGGCATACCAGCAGAATAATTGCTCACATAGGGCTACACTAGCAATCAGTCCAAAATGAACACTTGGCAAGCCATGGCCAAAATGATAGTATTTTTTTAGAATCCAGCTCTTATAGGCACGACAAAAGAACAGCTTAAAGCTGTAATATAGAAGAACCCATTAGTCGTTCCATTGAGTTAATCAAAGATTAAACTTTTCAATCTACCGTGTATCCAAACAAGCTCCAAAAATCAAACCCTTTACTTGTTCAATCTTGGAAGATAAGCACATTCCATTTGTGTAATAAAAATGACCAGACAAATCAATCAAACATTGCCCTACTTTATTAAGAGCAATCTTTTAAAACAAATATTTACACTACGGCGAGCACTAGCAGTCCTGTTCTTTTCTTGCAAGGCTGCCCTGAAGCTGCTACCAGCTGTTGTGACAAAAGATTTTTAGCAAGTTTAAAGTCATAAAAGCAAAGCCTGTGATGACAGTTACTGGGATAAATAAATTGCAGAAGAAAAGTTTTCAGAGTAACATGCAGACCTTCAAAGAAACTGAGAATTTCTCAATGCTTTGTCCTATGGTTTGATTACAAAAAGTCTTGCTCTGATTTTCAAGTATATATGGAACATATATTTTGTTTTCCGAGTGATGGCATTAACATAATCATAGATTTTCTAAGTAATGAATTATAGAAATAAAACTAGTAATGGGGAGAATATTCATTTTGCATTTAATATGATTTTTTAATTCTACATTTTAAAACTAGAACATTGAAAGTAAATAATCCACTGAAAATATGTAGTTCTCCATTAAAAAAATATGGAAAATTCCATCCAAAATACACATTTTGAAAACTGTACAAGATGCTTTTGATTTAAAAAAATGTTTGTGAAATATACAGATAGAAGAGAATGACTTAAAAAAAATTTAAAATATGGAGATAAAATAAGAATTCACCATTTTTAGTATTGGAAAGCTGGAAAAAAACAGATTTGTCCAATCTCAGAGGTCACACCTTTTCCATTTTCCTGGCTTTGCCCAAGTCGTGCTATTCTCTGATGAGGTTTCCATGTGATAGTATACATCATCTGACCACTCTTGAGGTCTACCCAACTGGTTGAATGTACTATTTCTACTTTTTGACAATGTATCCTCTCACATTATGTAGATACCCCAAATTTGTTCTATCTCCATCTTCCATCTCTCTTACTCCTCTATTTATAGGCCTACTAAGAATTTAATTAGATAAAGTCAAACAGCATATTAATAATAAGATATTACGGTGATTAGAAAATATAAAATGAGATTTAAATTTATGTGGATCAGCATTCACTTTTTCAACAAGGACCAACTGTTGTTCCTATGTTTAGGGTTAGTCCTAAAATATAATCCTGCTAAGAAATAACCTAATTTAACCCTGGTATTCATAGTGGTAGCTGGCAGCACTAATACAATTGGAGATGTCCTTCTTTTTCTTTTCCTTAATAGGAAATCTTTATGAAACCCATTTGCAAATGAAATTTATTTATTCTTAATTGTTTCCACATATTCCCCTTCTCATTTTGAGTGTTCCTACCTGTTTAATCATATGCCTTCATAATCCTTTAAAAGATGTCAAGAAAAAAGGCAAAGTGAATATTTGAGATGTTGTCATTTTAATGGTCCATTCTCACTTTGTAAGGAACTCTTTATGAGTACCAATACAATTTAAATAATTATGACTTCTAGTGTAACTATTTCTCAGATGGAGCTTAAGAAAATTTGTAATCTCTAGCAATTTGATAATGATTTTCCAAAGCACTCCCAGGATTTTTATTTTGCTTTCTTGATTATCCTGTTGGTATCTCTGCATTGTAATCTGTAGTTTAGATAATCTTCTTTCCCTGATTTTATCCAACATTTGTTTGACTCTTTTTTCACCTTTACTGCTTCTTAAGCTCATCATACTATCATGCAGTGTTTAATCCCATTTCATCTTATTCCACTTTTCCTTTATCCACATAGATCTTCTTCAAGGCTCAGCAGGGTAGTTCTGTATTCCTTCCATTAATTCTCCATGTTTCCCACCTCTGGTGGCAGTTGGTTTAATCCCGTCTCCACCTTTTGTTGTAAATGTTCTGATATTATTCCTTATTTAAGTTTTACTAACTTAATTCTGGTTTTTTATTTGGTCTTTTCTTGTTAATATTAGATTTGTCATTTCTTGCTGCTAGCTCTACAATCTTATGATCGGTGTCATAGAGCCCACTGGAGATTGCTTTTGCATCAAATATTCTGAATCTTCTTTTTACTCTTGTTAGCATGTAATCAATCTGACTTTTAGTGGTGATGTCACTCCATTTATACTATATATAACATTGTGAGTCTCGATGTTCGAAAAATGTGTTGATGATAAAAAGATGATGGCTGCATAAATCCAGTATCTTTTGCCCATTCTCATTCCTTTCACTGCTCTAAGCAGCATGTGGACCAATAAACTATGTATACTCTCTTCTGTTGGTATCCACTCTTCTGTTGAAATCCCTCATATGTACAGTGTAGTGTGTATTGTTACCTTCCACTCTTCCTATCTCCTCAGATAATTCATCAAATAATTAATCCTTTTGTTCTTTTGTGTATTTATCATTGCATGGAGCATATAATTGTACAGAAGTTACAATGTACAAGTGGGTTGATTCAATTAAATCAATTGGGTTGATTAAAAATAATAAATCAAATTAAGTGTCTTAATTTCATTGAGGAAATGGGGCTGGTGGCACTGCTTTATTATTTACATGCATACATACATACATGTATATTTTATGTCAGTTATCTACCAAGGCATTTTGGGTGGTTAACAACAAAAAAAGAACCCAAAGCATAATCAAACATTTATTGTTTCAATTCATTTAAAATGCATATCTGTTAAAGGATGAATAAAAAGACTAAGTTTGGGCCTCTAAAAGACTCTCAGAGCTCTGCCTTATGGAATAGCCTGAACTTCATAGCCTTGCTGGAAGACCAGCAAGGTCAGGAGGGAGACTCTTCCTTAAAATGGGTATCATCACAAAGAAAGAATACAGTACTTCCTATGACTTCCATGTGATACTGCTTTACTAAGGAGACCCAGAGCATGCCCACTCTGCCCTAATTGGTAGGATGAGTGGAAACTATCTGGGAGAGATGGTCCTGTAAGTAACCTGGTTCTGCTGTGTAGGCTTTAAAAGTGACAATCTGACTTTGAATTTCACCTGGGAATCTACTGGGAGCCACTGTAGTTCACATCAAAGTGTTCTTACATGGATGAACAACTGAGCACCTAAAACTTGTCAGAGGACAACTATCCAAGATGGGAGAAAAACTGAGAGGGGAGAATAGCTTGGAATTATTACATAAATATAACAGAGCAACACTTCACCCACCTTGATGCCTTGAAGCTTATCTCATCTTTTCCAGGCTAGAGCTATCAATCTGAGGAAATTCTTGTAGAATAGGCATATTGAAATAAAGTAGTCAGTTTTGAACTCTACGCGTGTGATTCTGGTTATTCTTGCCTCATAATACTGCACATTTTGGACCAGCTGAGCTTCCAATGCTATTCAAGGGCACGTAGAGTGTGTTGCAATAATCCAAATGGGAGGTGACTAAGGCATAAGTGTCCATAAGCAGTGCTTCCTGATCTAGGAATGAGTGCAACTGGCGTACAAGTTGTAATTGTGTAAAGATTCTCATGGCCAAAGCTGCCTTCTCAAACAGAACCTATGAGTCCAGAAGAACCCCCAAATTGTGCACCAACTCTGTTTGGGGAGTCTTCTCCATCCAGACCGCAACAAAGTTTAAAAAACAGGCATCTGGACTGGATTTTTCTCAAGTCGAAGACGTTTCACCTTTAATCCAAAA
>JANHZU010001686.1:252036-262067 GCA_032468055.1 Acrochordus granulatus
CAACTGAATGCAGATTTCCAGAGAATAGCAAGAAGAGATAAGAAGGCCTTCTTAAATGAGCAGTGCAAAGAAATAGAGAAAAACAATAGTCTGGGAAATAGAGAGCTCTTCAAGAAAATTAGAGATATCCAGAGAAAGTTTCATGCAAAGATGAGCATGATGAAGGACAAAAATGATTGGGACCTAAGAATACACAGAAGACCTCTTTAAGAAAGATCTAAATGTCCCCAATAACCATGATAATAAAAGAGATTATAAAAGGGATCTGTTCTGATGGTTCTTCTGCTTCCTCAAAAAATATAATTGTTTCTAGCTTAAAGTTCTATGTTATTCGAAGCCAAAGATAATCCCCTAACACAAACTAGGTTTCATGAGTCATCCCGAGCCTTATTCAAATAATATGCAGACAAAAATTTCAGCTTCAGTGGCAAATTCTGCATTGTTAAAATGAATCATTATCTCTTTCTTCTCCTTACATGCAGAGAACCCCAAAGCCGTTCATTTTAATTATTTACATGCTCTTTATTTGAATGATTTCATGTGCCTTATAACAGCGTCTTCAAAACACCCAAAGTGTAAAATCCAGAGTATAAAAACATTAAATCTTAAAGAAGCTACTGCTGTGTTCTATATTACTCACTCTACAAAAGCCCTGTTCAGATCGAGATCTTCTTGATTCTGCTTCTTAAAGAATAGAAGAATAGAAGAATGGATCCATCTTAACCGAAAAGTGCAAGTTCTTCAAAAAAGAAGAGGCTGCCAGAGAGAATTCTATTTTTCCAGGCCATTTTACACCAACTGCAGTTTCTGAGTCATTTTCAAGGACAGCCCAGATTAAATTGCAGTAGTCTGACTCAAAGAGTCAGGAATCACAACTTCAGACCTGTGATATCTTGGCAAAGGTTCTTCTGACTACAGACTCCATCTGCTATTCCAGCAGGAACTATGTGTCCAGGAAAACCTACCAGGTGCACACTAAATCCTTGGAGGAATGCAACCTTAGCAGAACGAGAGCAGTCCCATGGAACCAGAGGCTTTATCATCATGAATAATTCATCTTAGTGGGATTTAGTTATTGCTTCTTTTGCCCTTTCTCCTCCCTCTCAGCCTCCAAGCACTGTTTCAAGACTGAGTGAAAACTTCCACTGCAGTTCCTTTTTGATCTGGGCTTAAGATATAAATTTGGATGTTACTAGAATATTGATAATATCAGACCCCATATTAATAGACGATTTCTTCCTCACCAGCAGTTTCATGTAGATGAAACAGTTGTTAAATAAAATTGGGGAAAGGACCAAGACTTGCTCTTTCCTAGTGGAATGCTCAAGATACAGATATTTTATTGGCCAAGCATGGTTAGTCATGCAAGGAATTTGACACTGGTACAGCAGCTCTCAGCATATTTGCAAGACAACAGTAAATGAAATAATAATAGAACAATAAATGAAATTAGATATTCAAAAGTAAAGCATGTCTTCCAATATAGGAGTTCTTTTCTGGAATATGTAGTCCACAAAAAATTGCAGGAAGAACTGTAGAATTGCAACAAATTGCAAGAGCTCCCTTTACCAAGGCTGCCATCTGTGGCACCATCTTGAGGGTCACCAGGATACAAAAAAATGCCAAATTCACCCTCTACCTCCTCCATCACCTCTTCCTCTCTGATGTGCTCTGAGAGTGGCTGGGGCAGCAAGTGCAGTGGCTGCAGCAGTGACAGGCACAGGCTGGCAGGCAGCAGTGTGGGCTCTACCAGAGAAGACCTTCAGGAGGCTTCTTCATCCTATCTAGTGCCCTCCCCATTCTCCTCCAGGACAGTGTTGGCAGCAGCAATTTCCTCCTCTGTTCAACCTCTCCTCCCTTAAGAACACTGACTGGAACTGCCCACTGTACAATACTGCCTCTAATCTCCCAAAAATATAATGATATTGAATGCTGCTAAGTGATGCACCAATTATTTCCAAGGACTACTGCAAGCAATCCACAAGAGCAACCAAGGTTGTCTCAGTCCAATTCCAGATGAAAAAGATACATACAATTCATTTCATCTAAGATCCTCTATGGAGCAGCAACACCTTCTCAATAATTTTATCCATTAGCGGCAGATGGAAACTGATTGATGGTTAGCTAAGATACAGGATGGATTTTAAGGAGGGGACACATTAATATCCCTTTCATTGCTGGTGACATTGCCCTCTCACTTTCAGACACATTTACTAGCTCTGTGATCCAGACTGTTATGCCCTCTGTGGCCACCTGTATTTTCTAAGAAAAGCAGGGATCTGATTTATGGATGATTCCAATCGTTGGAGGCTGAATACCTAGGCATTCAGTGTGCGCTGCCAATTCAGTGTGGTCAACCCATTCTCCTCTCTTATTAAGCATGTACACAAACCAGCTGGGAAGTCATTCATCAGGATTAGTTTTTATACTGTTATAGCAATGTCAGTTCTCTGCTCTTTCTTTAATGCTTATTAGCAAGCTTATTTACATTAACAGGGAATTCTGTTATTTCCTTATTTTAGCCTATTAGGTATCATTGGTTAGTAATTATTGGAAGTAGGATAAATGGTTTTCTGCTATTCTACTGAATATTTTAATCCAATTAAAGCTTATTTTGATTTATCTCTTAAAACTTATTTAAATTGTTTGTAATTGAACTTCCATACCATTATTAAACTTCGTTTCTATCTGATTATTTAAATAAATAATCTATTTCATTTACAGTTATTACTAAAATTTGTTAAATCCAGATTACACTGTGCCTGTTGTGTTCTCAATTTATATGTTGTGTTGTTCAGTCATGCAATTGTGTCTGTCTCTTCACAACCCTCTGGACTGCAGCATGCCAGGCCTTCCTGTCCTGCACTGCTTCCCAGAATCTACCCAAACCCACACCTATCAAACTGATGATGCTATCTAGCCATCTCATCATCTGCCATCCCTGTCTCCTTTTGCCTTAAATCTTTCCCAGCATCACAGTCTTTTCAAATGAGTCCTCTCTGCATATTAGATGGCTGAGATATTTGAGCTTCACCTTCAGTATCTGTCCTTCCAGTGAACAATCACGGTTGATTTCCTTTAGGATTGACTGGCTTGATCTCCAAGGGACTCTCAAGTGTCTTCTCCAGCACTACAATTTGAGGCATTAATTCTTTGATGCTCAGCCTTCCTTATAGTTCAGCTCTCACAGCCATGCATTACTACTGGGAAAACCATAGCTTTGACTATGTGGACCTGTGTTGGCAAGGTGATTTATCTGCTTTTTAATATGCTGTCTAGGTTTGCTGTAGCTTTCCTCCCAAGGAGCAAGCATCTTTTAAGTTCATGGCTGCAGTCACCATCTGCAGTGATCTTGGAGTCAAGAAGGTAGAATGAGTGTAATTATATGGTAGTTTGAACATTCTTTGGCATTGCCTTGCTCTGTGATTGGATAGTAAACTGATCTTTTCCAATCCTGCGGCTACTGTTGAGTTTTCCAAATTTGCTGGCATATTAAGTGCAGCGCTTTAAAAGCATCATCTCTTAGGATTTTAAATAGTTCAGCTGGAATACTGCCACCTCTGCTAGCTTTGTTGTTAGTAATGTTTAAGGCTCACCTGACTTCACACTCCAGTATCTCTGGCTATAAGTTAGCAACCACATCACTGTGGTAATCAGGGACATTTAGATCTTTTTTGCATAGTTCTTCTGTATTCTTGCCATTTCTTCTTAATTCCTTCTACTTCTGTTAGGTCCCTACCATTTTTGTCCTTTATCATGCTCATCTTTGCACAAAATGTTCCCTTGATATCTCTGATTTTCTTGAAAAGATCTCTAGTCTTTCCCAGTTTATTGTTTTCCTTTATTTCTTTGCTCTATTCATTTAAGAAGGCCTTCTTATCTCTCCTTGCTATTCTCTGGAAATCTGCATTCACTTGGATGTATCTTTCCCATTCTCCCTTGCTTTTCACTTTCGTTCTTTCTTCAGCTATTTCTAAAGCCTCATTTGCTTCCTTGCATTTCTATTTCTTTGGGATGGTTTTAATAGTTACCATTTGTACAACATTACACACCTCAATCCATAGTTCTTCAGGCACTCTGTCTATGAGATCTAATCCCTTAAATCTATTCCTCACCTTCACTATATATTCATAGGGGATATCATTGATGTCATACCTGAATGGCTTAGATATTTTCCTTATTTCCTTCAATTTAAGCTTACACTTTGCAATAAGAAGCTCATGATCTGAGGCACAGTCAGCTCCAGGTCTTGTTTTTACTGACTGTATAGAGTTTCTCCATCTTTGTCCGCAAATAATATAATCAATCTGATTTTGGTGTTGATCATCTGGTGTATAGAGTATATATAGTATATAGACTCTATGTATAGAGTCTTCTATTGGGTTGTTGGGAAAGTGTATTTGTTATGAGCAGTATGTTCTCTTGACAAAATTATGTTAGCCTTTGCCTTGCTTATTTTGTACTCTTAAGGCCAAACTTTCCTGTTATTCCAGTTATCTTTTGGCTTCCTACTTTAGCATTCCAATCCCTATGATGAAAAGGACATCTTCAAGCATGCCATAAGAGTTCATGAACATGTGCACCACATACACACCCAGAGATTGCTTACCTACCTTGAAGGGTAAATAAATCCCATCCAAAGTTAAAGATGAAATATTTTCAAATATGGATGGTTCAAATGAGCCAAATGCCATCAGCCATTTGATCTTGGTAAGATTAAGCAGGAGACAGTTTGTCCCCATCCAAATCCATTTTGCCTCCAGGCATTGGGATAGAACTTTGACAGCCTCATTTGGCTAGCTAAGGACTGATTGATACAAAGATATCAAGAGTCTTGATATCTATGGCGAGGATATTTATACATGTTTCTTTTCTTTATGCTAAGGTTGTTAGAAACACTATCCAGCTCACACACACAAAAATATTTTATGGTTGTACCCTCAATTTAATTTGGACTAAGGATTTATACCAGTTACTAAAAAATTGCTAGCTTAAACAGTCTTAGACACACATTATGCAATGTATCTCTCATTATGCAATGTATCTCCTTTTTTTACTTTCCTCTATGTATCTATTATGTTTTCTATTCTGAAATTCTTGACTAGTTGGTTAATTATTCTTTGATATCAGATTCTCTAAAACATGCTTATCTTCACCTTCTTAAAAAAACTTTTGGATACTTCAGTTTGTTCCAATTATTGTTGAGTATTTTCTCTTTTATCTTTGTCTAAGATCACTGAACAAGTTGTTCTTAGCCAATTTTCCTTCTTTGTCAGCAAATAATTGACCCATTTTAACCAAGATTTCATATGGATCATTCTACTTGAGTCATCATTAATTCCAGTTCTTAATAATTTGCTGGTGGCACAGGCACCACTATTAGCATTGTTGGGTTTGTCTTCAAAAACTGATACCAATGATCACAAAGTTCTGTTATCATCTCTGAATTCACTAAGTATTAGTGATTTATTCATTTAAGCTCCTTTAAATATGGGGGGAAACCTAGCTAAAACAAAAATAGTGAAATTTATTCCATCTTTTAAAATTGTGAATGTCCAAGCAAAGCAGAAATTAGATCAATTGGACCAGTAAAGATTCCTCTTCATTGGACAGATGTAGGTTGAGGAAGGGTGCATCATCCAATGAAGTAAGATAGAGAAATAGGAGCTCCAAGAGTTGGAGAATGTGACTGTGCCATATTTAGAAGTGAGAAAAGACCTGGGGAGTTTTGTTGAGACAAACTGGCTCAGTTTTGCCAATGGTAGTAGCTCAAGCTAGATAGCAGGTAAATCTGGAATCACCATTGGAGATTACTGAAGATGGAGAGAAATAATGACCAGACAGAAGAGGCAATTAGGATGTTTTGGGGGTTGGAGTGAAATATAATGGTTGTGATGGGCACAAGGAAATATGACAAGAAGCAGGAAATAGTTGCTATAGGAGAATAGGGAGAGGGTCCTAGGAGTCAAATTCCCAGACATCTTGGCTATACGTTAGTTCTGACTAATGTCAGGTCTATCTGAAATGCGACTTTGCTTCTGCATGCTTATGTCTCTATCTGAGAATCTTAAAGAGCAAATGAAACCAGAGAAAGTGTTAAGAAATGGATGATCTTGGTGAAAAATAATTAGCTCAGTATTTCCCTGATTAAATTGCAGGTGGTAGGAACTCATCCAACTGGAAATCCATTAGAGAGGGAAGACTGAGGCACAAGGGCAAATCTGAATATTATTGGTGAAGATTTGACAGTTAAAATGAAAGGAAGAAATCATAATCATAACCATACAATTATAATGTGTACCAAATAAACAAGAATGGATTTCAAACTGAACCCTGAAGAATGATGACAAATAACTAGAAAGGCCTAGAGCAAAGACTCTTACATTTCACCAAAAATGAATGATGGGAAGTATGTATATTGATTCCATAAACTACTCTGCATGCTCAAATCACGCCCATTGCAACTATTTATGTGAGATTCCACAGGATACTATCTTATATTATATTGGCAACATGAATTCAGATGGGTTGTCTAATGTCCTGTCTTAAAAGGGTAAGGCAGCAGAAAGAGAATTGTTACTAGACAGGTAAAGTTTGATGGGAAAAGTCTGATAGGATATACTGTATAGTATTTTCTGTTTCTAAAAGGATACTGTCACTGCTGAACTCTTATATCTCCCATTAATAATAATTCCCTCCACTTTCTTCTAAAATGTGTTTCATTAAAAAATGTTCTCATTACCCTCACAACCCTAAGTCATAATTCTGCTAAGCAAAACAGTTATTCTAGATAGAGGCATTCCCATTAGAAGATAAGATATTGAAGCTAAAGTAAGGGAAACTTAAGACACAGCTAAATTCTGCCAAAATAGTGGTGCAAGCTAGTTCCTTTTTTGCATTCTAAATACAGCCCTTGTAACTGTGAAATTTACCTCTTTTTTAAAAAAATGCAATTAAAAAATAGTTTAAGTTTCTAAATTTTAGGAATGCAGCTATGCATGAAAATGTGGCTGTTATGTATTATAATACTCATCTCATACTTTAAAATGGGAACATCTGTTTTCTTTAAGTTGTAGTTTTATAAGAGGTTCATATTGGGAGCTGTCTACGGTCTTGCTTTTGCTGACTAAGTAGAGTTTCTCCATCTTTGCTTGAAGACTATATAATCAGTTTGATTTTGTTGTTGCTCATCCAGTGATGTCCTTGTGTAGTATCTTTCAAGCTGTTGGAAAAATATATTTGTAATAAACACTGCAAAACACTTTTTCTTGGCAAAAGTCTATTATTAGTTCTGTCTTTGTAATTTTTAATGTTTTAATAATGATGAGGTAATATTTTCAAATTATTCATTGTGCTATTTATTTTGTTTAGCAATTCAGACTCTTATAAAGTATAGGAAATCTTTTCTTTTTGGTTTAGGTATTGGTTTAGATCAGGGATGTCCAACCTTGGCAACTTTAAGATGTGTGGACTTTTGGTTGAGGAATTTTGGGAGTTGAAGGTTGGACATCCTGCAAGAGAGACCAATAAAGTTGCAGTAGAACTTTACAAGTTCCATGTCTTCTGCAGCCATGGTTGGAGTATAAACTTGGATCAAAAGAATATTGATTAGTCATCTTGAAGTGAGATCTATAGCAAAACTGTGAACAACTGAACAAACTTTCTCAAAAAACCAACTGGACTTTTATTATTTGATATAATAAGAGGTTTTGCACCCCATCCAGGGGACTTTCTCAAGTCTAAGTGGAAAGGAGAAAGATGGTAAGAATTTATAAGTTTCTAACACAGCAAACTATAGGACATAACATTCTCAGAAAAAAACATTCTCACATAGCAGGCTAACAGGATAAAAGCTAGGAAATAAAGATTTAGAAGCTAGTTTTGTCTCTCAGGGTCAGCACAATACACATCCAAATGTGATGGTAGGTATTTGGGGGGATGAGACAAAGCTAAATTATAAACAGGAGGTGACTGATATCTGAATCCACCACCCCTGTTAAGGGAAGGATTAATGTTTTGTTAAATTCTCTCCTTTCCATTTAGAACTGAGAAAGTCCCCTGGATGAGAAGCAAAACTTCTTATTACATCAAGTAATAAAAAAACTTTGAGAAAGTTTTTGCATTTTTTTTGCAATTTTGCTATAAACCATGGCCTGGATTAATGAGAAAATATATACACACCTTAATTGAGATCAATTGTCTTATGGATTATATCGACAGACTTTTGTTAATAATAGTTCATTCTTTTCATGGCTTTCTGCTCCTTAGTAGAACCAATATTGCTCTGTCAGTTTCAGTTCACTGATACAGAGTATCAATGTTAAATGTTGACATTTTTGATGTAATCTGATTTTTGTGTAGGAGTTCTAGAGCAGACAAGTTAGATATAGGAAGTGTTGAAACAACAATCACTATACACTGTATATTTTTTTGCAAAGGCATTAACTATACATACAAATATTATCCTTATTCCAACTTCCAAAATTCTAAGGTTGCATGGCATTTGAGCAAATATCAAGATATTATGGAAACAGAAATTCAAAATTTTAAGAATACTGGATTGGAGAAAGCTATCTTAAAGCATCACTATGAGCTCTATGATGATAGTATAGTACTGTTACTGAAATGGAAACAAAGTCCAATCCATTTCTATATTTCAGTCCAGGATATCTACCAATTCAGTCAGGGCCATTTGTCAGCAGAAAAGCATCAAGCATGCAGCATTTAATAAATGTGGAAAATCTTCTTGGAGTTACAGTCATTAATGTCTCAAGAGTTTCTGTTCTGCTTGGAGGCCAAAAATGCTAACAAATGGAAGACTTTAATGTGGGGATGTGTGACAGCTGCCCAATTACTCATGAATGTCTTGCTTTGAGTATTGAACATTAAAGCCATAAGGTAGGGAAGAGTGCATTTATTTTTTTTTCAAAAGTGGAGATATGTCATACTTTTAATTGGGCAATGGCCATACAATACTTTTAAAAGTATTTTTAAATGCCTTAAGAAATGAAATATGGATCAAGTCCACATTTAAGTCCAATCCATGCCAGTTTGGCATACATTCAAGCATTACTCTATCAAATTTCTGTAATTTATTTGTAAATGTCTGTTGAAATCTACATATGTACTTGGTGTGAAACATGAATTGTATGTTTGAATGTAATTTGTCTTAATAATACTAGTTAAATTAAAATGGAAAACAAAGCCAACCAGTATCCAAGATGTGATCTTGAAGAATATGACCATTTACAAGAATTGCATCAAGCATTGTTTTGAAATCTGACTTGTAAAGAAGTTAAAAAATATTGGTTAAATGTAACTGATGCAAAAGATTTTTAAGTGTACTATACTGATGAAACCTGATGCTTTTATTTCAATATAATAGACAAACAGTTTGAGAAGCAATATGGAGAGTTGTTTTTGTACATGGTATCTGCAGCAAGATTGGTATATGCCAGAATGTGGAAGGTAGAGAGGATTCCTACGGTGGCTGGCTGGCTTTTAAAACTCATTGATTTGGTTGGGATGGCAAAGCTGATGCCCTCCTGAAGGACAATAATTTAAAGAGGTTTTGGGATGTTCCAGGACTTTCTGTTGAAGAAACCTACCAATGAATTTTTTTATAGACAGACTAGATGACTAAGAATTAAAACTAAAACTTATATAATTATAAGAAATAGTGTGTAAAATGTGATCAGAAATATAAAATAATTCATAAATAATTAAAATATTGATATGTTCATGAGTTGGTTGATAGAAAGGAAATGTGTAACAGGAGTAAAAAGTGAAGAAAAGTGTATAACATAACATATATCTATATATCTACATATAACTATCTATCTATCTATGTACAGTGGTGCCTCACAAGATGAGTAACTCGCAGTACGAGAAACTCACAGGACGAGCAAAAAATTTAATCAAAAAATATTCCACTAGACGAGCTGCGACTCACGTGACGAGGAAACTTCGTGCCAAACCTTGCGCGTCATCAGTAAGCGCGCTCTGTATTTCCCGTTCAGGCAACTTCGCAT
>JANHZU010001686.1:308403-319488 GCA_032468055.1 Acrochordus granulatus
GATACATTGTAAAGCTGACCTGCCCAACATGCAGTCATGTGACTATGGGGGTCAGTGAAACCATTTATGAAGGCTAGGAGTGCTGTATAGCTGCTTCCGTGGCTGTTGTTAACTTTGTAAGAAAGTGAAATGACCAGTTGTTAAGCAAGAGCAACCTGTAGCCCTTTTAATCATTCCTAAGTCTTTATGCAATATAGGACAGAATTTAATAATAACCAATTCAGTCAGTAGACTATCCATGTGATACTATTCACAATGTATTGACAATGAAAATACACTGTTGTGGAAAGGTATTTTTAGATGATGGCAACTTAGAATATTCAGAATATTTGGCAATGCTTTGGAAATGTCTAAAGGCAATCCAACATAGCTCATTACAAAATAATGCCCATTAGCATTTAATGTGCTTTTAATTGGTCAAAATAGATGTAATTGTGTTGCTGATTCTTCAGTGCATAATTAAATACACTTCAGAGAATTGCAGTAAAGCTGACGTGGCTCTTCGTGCCAGCTCTGCAGGCACTCAGCTTGGGGACTGTAAATTTTCAAGGCATATTGTTGGATCTACAAAGAAGATTCAGCATTGTAGATAAATTCTGAAAACTGCCACAAAACTAGAGTCATCTGTCAGAAGTGATGCACTTCCAGTCTCAGTGACTCAAAGTAATGCCTTTTGCTTTCTGGTGCATGATCATGAATTATTTCTGCTGTGCTACTCTGCCATCTTTTGCACACGGAGAGGACTGAGCAGGTTTTTGGAGGTATGTAACAGTCGGCCTGCATCTGTGCTGAAGCTCCCCAGGGATCCACAATGGGAATGTGGCAAATTCAAACACATGCTGTTAGTCTTGAGGTCAGTCAGAAATACCTTACATCTGTAGCAAAGTAGGAAGTTGCACAGATAAAATTTAAGTACTGACTTCATGTCTGTAAAGTGCTGCAATTAATTCTCCAGCACTAGATAAAAATAACTCACTTTATTTTGCAGTGAAGCATTCATATTAGTAGTAAAGCAGTTACCTTTCCTCTTTGTTTTAAATCACAATAGTCTGTTCAATTTAAGTTTTTAAAAAAGGAAAACTTGCAAAGGTGTAACATATGCTGTTCTAGGAATGCACATAGCTGCCCATGCTACGTACCACCTGAAACTTCCAGATACTCTTCAAGGATAGCCCCATTGAGAGCATTGAAATAGTCCAATCTGGAGGTGACCAGGGCATGAGTAACTATAAACAGGGCATATATAACTGTAATAAAGGCCTACTGATCCAGAATGGGCACAACTGGCACACAAGATGAAGCTGTGCAAAGTTCTTTCTAGCCACAACTCCCATCTGTTCATCAAGCCAAAGTTGGGAATCTAGAGAACCCCCAGGTTATGCACTGGGTCTGTCTAGGACAGTACATCCAACACCAAAATGGCACATCCTGGAACCAGTAGGCCTCAAAATCCAGAGCCATCTAGTCTTGCCAAGCCTGTTATTCCCATCCAGATCTCAAAGTATCCAGACACCAAGATAAGATATTCATAGCATTGCCTAATTTGCTAAGGATGAAGATAATATAATTAGGATCCCTCATCCCATGGCAATGAATGAGTTTACCCAGAGAAGAAAGCACTCAACCCTAAGGCTGAACCTGTAATCCCCAGTCATCATTGACTGGAATTGACCATGAAGGAAGGAAGGGAAACAAGCACAGTTCTGTGCCACCTATTCTCAATGCTCTGAACTGATCAAGAAGGATACCATTGCTAATGGTATTGAAAGCTGTTGAGAGATTGAATATGGCAAGGATGGAAGCACTACCCCCATCCTGTCTACACCAGAGGTCATCCAAAAGTATGACCAAGGCTGTTTCCAACCCATATCCAAATCCTGACTGAAAAGCAGCCAGGTTATCCATTTCCTCTAAGGTCTTCTGAAGCTATTGTGCCACCACCTCTCTATCAACTTCCCCAAAAAAGGAGCTAAGATACTGAATGAAAATTGTCTAGTATAATGGGATCCAGAGGTGGATTCTTGAGTTGAAGCAAGGCCTCTGTAAGAGGTGAAGAACAATTCCCTCACACAAGGAAGAATGCTAGTATCCACTTGGGCAACATTAATTAGCCAAGAGGGGCATGGATCTAAAGATCTGGTGGCCAAGCTCACAGTCATGAGGACCCTGCCTAGTGTTTCCAGACAACAGGGCAAGACTCTGTCTCAAATATCTCCCTAGGGCCTATAGGCATCCAAACTGTGAATGAATTTTAGTGACTTTATCTAACAGATCTGCACAAATTCCACCACATACCCCAAAGGTTCTCCAAACGTTTTTTTACATAGGAGGGGCCTTGTTACCAGGAACAGCCTGCATGGTGGCAATCTGAAGATGCAATAATGTCTGAGAAGTTCAGGTGCTTTGTCACCCTTACCACCAGGAGGTTGGCCCTAATAGTTGTTCTATTTCTTGTTCAGTCACGTTTGTCCTTCACTAAGCACTTCCTATTTCCTCAACTCCTCTATATCCCATCGCGAATGAGGGAATCTATGAGAGGAGAGAGGACATATAGGCACAATTAAAGACAATTGTCCTTAATCTATTTCTGATGGGTTGGGGGAATGAAAAACATGATGGTGTAGAAGTATCTAAAATTGTCCTAGGGTAGTTTGTTTAGACTGGAATGCAACTATCTACTCTCAATTAACAATATTTAGAATCTTAAATAGATGGTATCAGGATTGATACTTAGAAAAGGCAAGTACTTTATAAATCTGCAAACTATATTCTGAATTTTTAAGGAGGATCTTCTGTCCATGGAAAATGGACAAAGGTAAAGAAAAGATGAAACCTAAGATATGGCATGCCCTACCATATATTACAAACATCTCTGAAGCCACTGAACTTATTGTTCAGGATTTACAGGTTGGCATTGCCCATCATCCTGAGGCTACCATATCAAGCCAGGTCATACAGTATAAAGATTGTCTGGAGCCAGTGAATCATCCAGAGTCATCTACCAGACTGCTCCCACAATTACATTGGCTAGACCAGACAAAGGCTGAGCTTGAGACTGTGAGAGCAGACTGTGGGGAAGCCCTTATCGCTGGTAGCCACATACACTGGTGGCCACACATGATTCAGCCGCAAGCAGAATCACACCTTTGATTTTGGGATCGTGGCCAGGTGAGGAGCAAGACAATGAGGGAGATCATTGAGGCTTGGGAATCGGGCCCCTTGTTAATTAACAGGTATGTGGAACTGACTCCCACCTATCAGGTGCTCCAAAGCCAAGCACAAGGTTGCACTGGAGATCAGCATTCAACCAATTGTAATTTGGTGGCAGTTACATTTTATTAGTGAGCTAGTGAGTTGCAGAATTGTTTTGGATTCTTCTGTTTTTCTCTGATCATGGTATTAGTCCGAACGCTCAAACTAATAAACCTTCTGTCCGAGCGTTCAATTCTTCTTCATTGTTGCAGACTCTAGACTACTTTGGAAAAAATGAACGTTGTCCAGTTATTGCATGTATTGTATAAACAGACAAAACCTTTTACATTCAAATTGCTTTGATCAAGATTTTGTGCCTTCCAGGTTTGTTTCTCTCAAGAGGAGGAAACTGTGAATATGTATGGATAGCACAAAACAATTTTGTGAAATTCATCAACTCCAGAGCTGCGTGCCCTCATTTGAGAAAGAAAACTTATTATCCAGTACTGTATTTGTCTCATTCTCAGTGTCTCTTCTTCCAGCAACTTTCATACAAACATTTCCCCATTCCAAAGAAACATTGTCACAAAATTTAGTAATATTGAAATTCAGGGTTTTTTTCTCAGCAGAATAAAATTCATGAATATAGATTGTACACTGTTATCATCTTCTAAACAAATTTAGCCTGATCTAACCCAAACATAGGATGGGCAAAAAAATGTCAGATTTAATCTTCTACACTATCAGCTACCCAACTTCATAATTGCAGTTGCATGTAATAAAGACATTTAGCATACTAATTCTAAAATTTTTAAATATATATTCAAATAGTTAAGTGGGACTAAGATAAGCAGTGACTGTATTTTCATTGACAACCAAATTAGCATAATTTATCTTATAATCTTAGATTTGTGATCTCAGATTGGTTTAAACTTTTATCTTAAATCTGTCTCAGATTTGCATTCTAATTGTTTCATGAATAAAACTTCCTACAGTAATGGAAGTCCCTTGTACATTTTCCATGGCACTATACAATGCTTAATTTCTGATATTCCTGGGATCCTCATTTAATCTGCCTCTCACCATTGATGATTTTTTTTTTCTTGCAATAGTCCACCATGGCTATTGTTTTGGAATTTTTCAAAAATTATAAATAGTCAAGATCAGAAATAGAAAGTTGCTTTTTGTTAAGTCACAAATAATTGATTATGCACTCATGAAAATCAGAAATTAAGGATAGTTTTATTGTTTTGGTTCTAAGTCAAAATACTATAATTACATCAAATTATAATAATTATAATCGTACAAAATTCAATGTGTACTTCATGGTATTTTGACCTAACTGAAAGCAGCTACTTCTACCACAGTACCTACTTATCATATTTTTAAAAAATACATGAGACTGAAATCCAGCTATTGGAATTTTTAGCACCAGGGATTAATAATGTGTCTCTTCACAATTTTACATTATGCCTAAGAGTCTACCGTCTTTTTCACAAGACAAATTATGTACAAAACTATACAAACATAAAACGAGAAATGTTATAAGGCAATCATTTTTTAGTTCATTATACACAAGAGAGGCAATTAAAAAGAAAGTTGAAGCATTTTGGGATTTCTCCCCCAATAAATGTGATTGAGACTCCATTTCAAGATTTTCTTATGACAAATATGTTTAATAATGCAGATGTGATATGTGTAAACACACTGTTATATATATTTTGGGGTGTGGGGGAAGGTCTACTCTCAGAATGTCTCATAATGCTATTTGAATTCTGTATGAGATTTCAATCCTAACAAAATGTTCTACTTTTCTTTCCTTTGCAGAAATTGGCCCATGTTTTGTATCAGCTGAGTCAATCAGCAGCAGCATCTTTCAAGAGCAAAATTTTAAATTTTAAAAATGATAATTTTAAAGAACACACCTAGCATAAAAGTACCAGAGTCAAGATACAAATTCTGTAAAAATCACAGTGCATGTAGTAGAACAAAGCAAACTATGAAATGCAAATAACATGAAAAGATATTAACAGTCTCTAAGTATAAGTTCATCTAAGATTTACTTCATATTGATGCACTCCTACATGATTACATTAGAGCAAAAACCCTCATCCAACTGGAACCAATTCTGTTACATGTCCTGACATGTTTCAGGTGTTACTGTGTTAGTTATGTAGTCTAACCAAGGTATGACTGTAGAATGATTTCATACTACAGACACTGACTCTGAACGCAGAGGGATATTTTTCAGCTTCTGATATCTAACAGTATGATTCCTATTATTTTTCTCTGTCTTAAATGTAATTCAGCTTTCAGGGATAACTCACTATATTTGATGCATTTTGTAAGCCAAAACCAGCATGTGATATTATGCTTTGCAGAAGAATCAATCCTGATCTCAGAAAAGGAGGTCAAGACAATGATTAACTAATACATGCAGAGGTTGAATAAAATGCTGAAACACTTTGGCTTTATTATAAGGGAACCAGAGCCACTCAGCAAAATCTTCCTGCCATAAAATAACTCCTACAGCCTCCACATGGATATTCTGCAAGTGTTCAGTCACTTAGAGATGCATCTGGACTAAGCAGCTATACCTAGATAGAAACACAAAAGGCCTGTAAGAGCTCTTTTGAAAGTTTGGAGATTAATGGATTGTTGTGGAGAATAGCACTTATCATACTTGAACTTGAGTAGTGAATAATTTCCTAAAGGAGTGGAAGTAAGTGGACAAAAGATGAATGATTAATAATTATGCTAATCTAGATTTACTTGCAAAACTGTACTCTTGATGCACAGAGGCTTTCAGCAGGGTAGAAAATTAAGAGCAAAGCAAGATAACTTGCATTTTCCCCCACAATCTGTCAGGAGACAATATCTTAGGGGCTGTGATTAGGCTCTCTTCTTCTATACAGCGTCCTATGACTTCTTAAGGGACAAAGATTCACAACCTGAGCCCCCCAGGGTATCAGGTGAGAGGATTGTAAGATAACCTCTTACAATGTTTCCCAAAGTTAAAATACTTAATGTGAAAAAAAGGGGAAATTATTACATTCAGAGGGAGTTCAGATTGGGAGAAGGACAAGGATATTTAACATGAAATTCAAGCAGAATACTCAAGTTCCTGGTATGAGACTTGAAAAATAGCACTAGATTATAAACAGACTTTGAGGGTTGAGAGGAAGGTGGCCTCTTTGATTTTATGGATTCTTCTAAGAGTGGATAAGTATAAGATAAAAATCAAGCTACAGTTCTGTTCTCTGAAACAAAGGAGGCCCATCATTGCCAAATCCTACCAACATTTACTAAATGGTGCCTCACCAAATGTCATCCTCGTTTCATCTGAGTTTAAGTTAAATTTTAAAATACATGAGCTCGGTTTTAAGGACCTTCCTCTAAGGGAATGAGATTGTCTTGCTTGTCACAGAACAGTTGAATGCTCTGATTTTTTAAAATGTTCTATGTTGTATTTTTTATTTTTTTTTAATTTATTGGTCAAATTTGTATAACGGCTCATCTTACAAAAAGCTATATTTGTACCAACACTTCTTACTATACAGCTCTGACCACAGTTTGAAAACTCAGAATTTCTCTGATTCTTCTCAATCTTGATTAGGTTCAAGGAATTCTTTCAGCAGTACAATAAGAACAGACAGTGTACTATATATGATACCCAATGCTTTCTTGCTATTGCACACTGGAAGGTTTTATTTGTTGACATTTTAGTTCACAGATAGATAACTGCTACTCTCTAGATATGTTTGAATTTAGTTTCCTGCAGTTGGAAATTGAAGAAATAATTGATTGAGACATTTGAAAGATACTAAAAGCATAACTGTACTCTACGTTTAAGTCCTGCTTTTCCATTTCAGAGTCTGATTCATCAGCCAGGCCCGTAAAAAAATAAAAGATTAACACCAGTATATCCTATAAGCAACACAAACCAGGAGCAGCTAGTCCTTTCCTCAGCGCAAGGACACCACAACTGTGAAGAGGCCTACTGAAAGCAATACAAGGCAGTTAGAAATCCATATATTTTAAATGAAGAACTGGAACTTGGTTGTTGTTGTTGTTGTCATATGAAAGGTGATAAAGAAATGATAGATGATGTGAGCAAATGGCAACTTTCCAAGTCACTTGCAGTGAGGTTTAAAAATAGTCCATGCACTACAAATATTTTGTTTTCAAAAGCAAACAAAATGCCTAACAGTGACTTTTGCTATTAATGTCTTTTAGGTAGTGCAAAACCAATGTATCAAATTTCCATTTCTCTGGAAACAAGTGTTACACTATCTGACATTTCATCTGCTGGATGCATATGTTTTTCCAAGCATGAGTGTGAAAAAAATGTCAACACATAGCAATAACCAACTACTGACAGGAGGAGGAGGAGGAAGGGAAGGGAAGGGAAGGGAGAAAGTAAGATCTCCAGAAGGATTCCACTCCCTCCAATGAATAGAATCTAAGCAAAACTATTGCTATCTGTCTTCCAACATTTCATGGTAGAAAAATTAAGGCATTTTTATGACATATCAGTTCTCATCCTAAAGGTAATGGAGCAAGTCCTTGCAACTTCCATGATGAAAGCTGCATATCCTCTGTCACATTTTCTACTCAGTAACAGTTTCTGTACTATATTCAAAGCCACTCAGTTGTTTATTATAATTATAGTGAACCATAAACTTCATGTATGCATTTCAATAGACATATGGAGGTTAAAGTGAGGAAGGATTCCATGAAAAATGACTTCCATATATATTCCATATTACACAGCAAAACAAATTTAAGCATTTAGAGTATGATTTTTAAAAGAAAAAGAATTGACCAAAGAACTAAAATCAGAAATACATAAACAATTTATTGTTTATAAATATTGTATATTAGTTGGAGTGCAATAAAGGGGATATTAGAAACTAAATATAATATTTTTAAAGTTTTTAGTAGTTTTTTTTCCCTCTCTCTCTCCCTCCTTCCCTCCCTCCCTTTCTCTGGTATCTTTAAATAACAAAATAGTGATACAGCTTGGATCCTCAAAAAATAGCTTTAAAACCTTTTTCCTTATTGTCAAAAATAATGCATTAGCCTCAACAGTAGATGACATAATAGGCTACTTTGAGCTTTACTGCTCATGTATCAAGTACCAAATCTCATCTGGAAATTTTATTTCAAGAAACTTTATATATCTGGGCATGTATGAAAAGAGACTGGGAAGAACAAGAACAAATAGATTTTTTCAAAAAAGAACAAAAGTATATTTATATGTATGCTTTCATTTTAGACTTATTTGATCAAGAATGCGTTCTATTTTTGTAGACGGAATTAATTCTGTCTTCTTTAGATTACAGGTATGTTTTAACTCTTAGTTTAGGATTTACTTGGCTAAAACAGTGAAATGTTTTTACTTCAGACATATTTATTAATTATATTTATTGTGTGTTCTTTTGGAGTTCCAGGAAAATACATCATCTGTTTTCTTGATTTTACCCTCACCAGTAACCCTCTGAGGTAGACTAGGCTAAGAGAAACCAAATCATTCAGTAGCTGCATGTTTGATAGGTGATGTACATCTGATATTCCTTCACTGTGGTCAATACTATGATGCCTTTGTTTTTATCTTTATTCCACTTTGGTGCTATCATTATGTTCGGCAACTCAGAGTAAAAAAAAAGCATTCCCAAAATGGAGGCAGACATAGGGAAGTAACGAGAGCAATTTACATGAGGCATGTTTCCATGTTTCAAATGACACAAATGGGCTTGGTTAAATGTGAATAATTGAAATATATGAACCATATGATTCTTGCTAATGATGCTGTGATTGTCAAAACTCCCTTATTGCCAAGTATGTTGTATAAACTAAACGGAAACTTGAAACTGGAAATTCCACAGGATTAATTTAACTCAATGTATGATCCCAACCACAATGATATATAAACTATGTTATCTGGTAGGTAAGTAGATAAACTTCATTGTGGTATTTGATTAATGTATGTGAATATACATACATACATACATACATATATATATATATATATATATTAGTGGCAGTTAAAAGAAGTTAAAAGAGAGGAGAAAAGGAAGGGAAATATTAAAGGTATCAAAGGAATGCAATTTTATTGAACAATATTTGTTGCTTTACTCTTGTAGCAGTGAGGTAAAATTTGACAACATGGATAAAGTAGTTTTATGATCTGAAGAAGATAGGAGGTATACCAATAGTCATCTCTATCTGGGAATTCTTTAATGAGTGGCTGAATTAATATATTACACAGATTCCAAAATAAATTACATATTTATTTGTTATTAAATTTATATGCTGCCCACCTCGTGGTTTGAGACAACTCTGGGCATAAAGGACATACTGTGCATCCACTATGCCTTTTAATTCACAGTGCCAAGTCATTCTTGGAAGGGACATTTTTGATATTTATCATCAATAACTGCTGAAGGGGGTGTGATGAATCTAGCCAGAGCAAATGATCTGTAATGCCTGCTAGCAATAATCAGCTGGCTTGATGGTAAAATACAGTCTTCAAGACCTAAATAGTCTTAATGTTAAACTGATACCATGTTACCATCTTGTATTAATGATCTTCTTCAGTGATTTAGAGGAATATTCCTTTAGAGAAACAAAAGGACAGTATGGCTATAATACTCCTCTGGGATCAGTCTAGCTAGCAATATGTGGACCAGATATGGGTCCCTGCATCTCAAGGAATGAAAAATAATTCTTAAATAGTTAAAGCATTTAACTTGCTCAATATTATTGTCATTAATACACCAATTATGAATTGTAGGTATTTTGTTAAAGGTCAGAATTTGCATTTTTCAGTAATTTATCTTCAATTTTCTTTTCTTCAATATTGAGCAAAGGATCTAAGGGCTTATTACTTTCTTACCATAGATAGTGATATAATTACCATGTTATTAGCATAAGGAAAACTGTAAAGTATCTATTACTAATTTTGGTTAGTGAAAATTGCCTCTATTAAGGTGTTGTGTAACTGAGTTTATATGAAAAGTAATAGAGCAAGAATACAATTCTGCTTTACTTGTTGTATTACAACTGGGTTAGTTTGCTGCCCTTGGGGGCCACATCTTGGTATTGCTGTGAAGATTATATATTAATAAAAGTAACTGTTTATCTATGTGGGTAAATAGTAACTTTTTCCACAATAGTTCTGGTGATATGGAGTCACATGCAAATTTGAGATTTAAAAAAAACTGCAGAATGAGAACATTTGGATCCATAGGTGCATTTCTCCACTTCGTTTGTAATATATTTGGTTATGGTACAGCAGCTATTTGTGGCCTAAAATCAGCTGTTTTTCTCTAGAATCTTTAATCTAATGATATAAAATTCTCAAGAAAGTGTTTAGCATAGAGTTTGCTAATTATGTTAAAATTATGTTGGCTAGATTTTTCTTTTGCCCTTCTTTATAAATTGGAACAATTACATCTGTGCCCCAATCCTCTGAGATATGAGTGGTGTTACCAATAAAAGTGAAAAGAATAGCAAAAACCAGGGCCCACCAGTCAGCTTTATTTTTGAAGACCTCAGCAGGAATAAGGTCACTACTCAGGATTTACTGGCCTACAATTAGTTGTTTTATTTTTCTAATGGATACAGATGGCCATTGTTTCAAGAGTTATTCTGGACTCTAGTAAAATGCTGACATCTATGCTACTTCATGGAGCATACAGAAACTGGAAATAGGGTGGAGGCTTAGTACAATGTCTGAACCCAAGCAGTGTGTATAAAGTGTATTGCACACTAACATGTGTTGTGAAAATACTTTTTGTTTGTTGTTCAGTCGCGCAGTCGTGTCCAACTCTTCACGACCCCATGGACTGCATTACGCCAGGCCCCCCTGTCTTGCACTGCCTCCCGGAG
>JANHZU010001686.1:339521-351684 GCA_032468055.1 Acrochordus granulatus
CTGGATGATGAAGGAATATCCATCTTTTCTTCCAAGTGTGGTCAGCACCTTACAAAAGATTTGTAATGATAAATTTTTTAAAGATAAAATGATAGGACTTTGAAGGTTGGCCACAAGAGGGAACCAGAAGTAATTACAGATTAGAATTAAAAGAGGAAAACAATTTAATTTGGCTTACTAATACAGAATGAAGTAAAATATTTTAATCTTGGACATATTGAATAATATTTTTGAACAACAAACCTAGAAGTTAATTTTAAGAGTGTCTGCCTCTATAGGTAGATTGTGTTTAAAAAAATGTTATGAAAGAGGAATAAATTTTACCTGACAAGATTAAGATTGATCTGAAGTTATATTTAAAAATGAAAAGCTACAAGAATGATATAGAAAAAGATGCTACACTGGCAAACAAAATAAAGTGGCTGATGTCTTAATAAATAAAAAGGATATAAATAACAAAACAAGACAATGACCTGCATAATTTTCCTGTATTGGATTTACAAAAGAAATTTGTTAAAAGCTTTGAAGAATTTTGTGAGAAGGGATAAAGATAAATTAAAAGTCAACTTCTAGGACATTATTTCAAGGGACTAAAGATCAAGATTGTTAAAAGTAAAACAAAGGAATATAAAGTTGCTTTAACTGATCAATATTAAGATATATAAGTTGTTATCTCTGGTAACCCTTAGTGGACTTTTGCTGAGGATGTATTATAGTTAAAGATAGAATATGGGAAAAAGATATCATTTATGAAATGATAAGTAAATTGCTGATACTTGTGATGAAAGGGGAAGATTTTTTTTGTATTTCTTTTCCTTTATTCTTATTTTTTCTTCCTTTTCTATTTTTATTTTTTCATTACTGCATTTTCTATATTTTTATTCTTTTATTTTTTGTTTGTATTAGTTTTCAACCTTAATTTTAACTTTAATAAAATGACTATTAAAAATAACATGACCTACAGGTTCCTGTAAAATTCCAAACTTGAGAACAATTTCCCTTTGAGTAATCTGCTTTGTTCTTAAAGAGGTCATGTGAAACTCAACGGTTGCTCTCATTTCATTCTTGCATACACATCAGCTCTTCCAGGCTGATCTGGGTGAAAAATTCTACTATTTGTATAATTTTTGGTTTAGCATGCACAATATTCACACTGACATGATTATCACAATAAAAGCCAATATTCAACACTGAATTTCAATTAAAGGAATTCTTTGATAGTCAAAAATTCAATCATGGTGTATTGCATAAAGCACACTGAGGAATACTCACTACAGGCTTTCATTTCAGAAACAACAGCAATGCGACTTTTTCTCACTTCAACTTTCTGCCAAATGAAATGAATGAATAGATGCTACAGAACAGGCCAGAGCTTCTAGTGTGTCAGTAATGCTATCTATTGTAACTTATTACATTGAAGACATTACTTTTCATTCAATCATTATGTACTTCTCCTTGTTCTGGTTCTCCAAGAGTTTATGAAGTTTAAAATAGGATCTGCTTTAAATTTATATATATTGCTTTGTAGAATTAACAGACTGGTAAAGTAAAAAATAATTCACAATTTTCTCAGTTGTGCTTTTGAATTGTCTCTGAAGACAGAAGAACTAGTAAAGCAGAGTAACGTCACACACTTGGATTAATTCATCATAAATGATGGATTTCTCCTACAAGTGGGAGAAATTATGGTTATTCAGCTAATTTAATCCAAACAACTGTTTCAATGTTAAATTCTTGTAAGAAACACCTCCACCATCATGCACCATAAATAGGTAAATAATGCTGCCATATTTGAAATGCAAAAATGGCAACATTGTTGCATTTAACTCTTATTTTCATTGTTTTCATTTACATTATTGCATTTAACTGCATTATTACATTTTAGTTGTACAGTAAAATGCTAATTTTCTTCTTTTATATTCTTCTCTTCCTCTTCCCCATTTACCAGATCCAAATGCTTTGCCACTATTAGAGTTTTCCCTTCTTACCTATTTTCATTTGCCTTGACAATGTATTTTAAAAGGCAGTAAAGCAGAAAGCAGTAAAAGAAGCAATAATGAAAGGAGAGACATTACAAAGTGATCCTTAATGGATTGTCCGCTCATGGAGGCAATTCACAAGCTGTGGCAAAATGAGTTCTATGTACAAAAGAAATCAATACTCATTGTAGAATCCTTCCTGCTACATTGCAATTTAACAGCTAAACAGAATACTGTCACATCTCATAGGCCTTTGAAAACTAGTTGCTCTCAGAAGCAATATTTATTCTACATTGCCTCAACTACAGCAGAATCAGATTTGCATACAGCACAGGCTGGCTGTCTGGTGGTTTGAAGATGTGGGGAGAAAACAGGGAGTAAGATAAAGATAACAAAGTGAGAGACAAAAAGATTGTTTTGACAAAATACAATCTCAGCACTTGAAATAGAACAACCTTTTTTCATAATTTTAAACTCAGCACTTTTCTGAATTCTGAAAACTGGTTTGCATCTTAGACTGGGTTCAAAAATAACACAGAAAGCAACCTACTAGTATTTACAGTTATAAATTCCACTTTGCTCCATTTATCTTCCAGCAGAGTTTGGACAGACACTTTCTTAGGGATGTTTTCATTTGGGTTCCTACGCTGAACTGGGAGTCAGATTTGATTGCCTACATTCTATGATTTTGTTCAGTATTCTGGGACTTCTTCTCAAATGGATTATAGAATATTTTTCAATCCCTGGTGCAATTAAAAAGTTAAATTCAGTATAAAAGCTTACCAATCAACCAAGGTAAGTTTACAAAATAAATTACTAAACAATTTAATAAAACCTGAAATTGGGAATATGAGAAAGGAGTAGAAAACAACTGCCTATTAATTTTAATCATTGAAGAAATTTGGATATTTCTTAATAAGCCAAAATAAAAATAAAAATAGCTACAGACAAACTAATAACACCTTATTTTGAAAAGGACCAAATAGCTTGTTCAGGCAAATGTGTTAGCATACTGTTTATGTAGTTAGATTTGTAGCTGTTCCATTCTGAAAGCTCTTCTGCAAAAATGTTCCATCATACTGTCTTACTAGGTTTGTTTACGAGCTGGGAATAAGGAATGCAGACAATTGCTTGAATCAGAGGTGAAGTTTATTCTGAGTGCACAAGAAACCATTGTCAGAGGTGGCACAGAAGCCACAAGAAGTGCACGGATTTCCTAGCGAGAGTGCTGTAGGATCAGGCACGCTGGTATGTTGCAGTTCTTGTTTATTTAAGCATTGCAGGTGGAGGCAGCAATCTCTTTGGGGAAAGAATCTTTTGTCCTTTAATGAAAAAGATCTCTGGCCCCTTGGAAGGAATGTTCTCCTGAATAGGCTGGCCCCTCTGGCCTCATTGTAATAATTAGGGTGAGAAATTCTATGATATGTCATATTTTTTCTGGAACCTTGATTTGAATTTATAAGTAAGTTAAAACATGTTCTGGAATAATCTGGAGAGAATCAAATGCTTTTTACTTTGCCTGAAAAGTCATGTTTTGACTTATTAAAGATGTTACATCATATTTCTGCTTAATTTTGTAACAAACGTATTTTGGTCATATTTTGGTCATTAGCGACCCTCTTAATGAGACAGCAAAGACAGTGAGAATTTGCCTTTTTTTCTGTTATTCACTCACCAACTCAGGGAGGGGTGTTTGCATGTGTGTGTGTGAGAGAGAGAGAGAAAGAGAGAGGTGAGAACAAAGGCTTCTTCCCCTACCAGACCTGAAAAAAGGTGAGAATTTGCCTGTTTTTTATTTTTCTTATTTGCTCCCCAACTCAGGACTCGGTGCCTGTGTGTAAGAGAGGGAGAGGGACCTTATTTAGAGGGATTGTTTCTAAAATGATGTCAGCAGGCAGAGGCTTCTACCCTGACCAGGCCTGGAAAAAAGAATGAGAATTTGCCTATTTTTTTTTCTTTTTCTCATTTTCTCCCCAACTCAGGTATGTGTGTGTGTTTAAGGTAGAGGAGTCACATGAGAGCTGCAATATGATTTCAAAATGCCTGAAAGTAGATGTTCAGCAAGTGTGAAATTATGGCATTTTGTTCAAGAATTTGGGGAACAGACTTTCAGTAGTAAGGGTGCTATTTTGTTTTGTAAATTATGTGAAGTTAAGGTATCAGCCCAAATGCATTTTAGTATTCAACAACATTGTAACACTGTGAAACACAAGAGTTGTTTAGCAAGATTTACCTTCACTAAGAACAGGCAACATCTTTGCTATAAAGATGTGTTAGGAAAGATAAGATCTGCTGTGACAACAATAAGATATGGATTTTAATAGATGAAACAAGTGATGTAAATGGAAGATATGTAGCCAATGTTATTACTGGCATTCTGAAATGTGATAAGCCTGGTGAAGTATATCTTCTAACATGTGAAACTACAAAAAGTAAACAATTACAGTATTGCTATGCTCTTTGATGATTCTATGAAATTACTCTGGCTGGATGGTGTAAAAAGGGGAAATATCCTTCTCTTTGTAACAGATGCTGCTCCATACATGACTAAAGCAGCCAAGAGACTTAAACTTCTTCATCCAAGAGATTCAAAGCAATTATCCTGATGTAGATAAGATAATTTTGAATGGGAAAAAATGTTCATTAAAGCTCCACTTCAAGTACAAAAGTTCAATAAAAAATTGCTTTTACTTTGGCTTTCCGTCCCCAACCTGCTGTGACATGTTGGGGGACTTGGCTGGATGCAGCTATGTATTATTTCACAAATTATGCTTCCTTGCAATGGATAATTAAAGAATTTGACTGTTGTGAATCTTCCTCCATCAAGATTTTTCTGAAACCTTGGCTGGAAATTTAGCACATATAGGATCTAACTTCAATAGATTATCAAGAGCAATCCCCCGCCTTGAAACTGAGTAATGGAACTTAGTGATACATTGAACATTATAAAACAAACTGAGAGTGATTTAAAGCAAGCAAAGAAGAAAGTGGCTGAAAAAATTAGTCAGCTGCCAGAATGTCTACCATGTATAAACATTGTAGACTTTCTGGCCCAGTATGCCATACGCTAAATAAATCTGTACTCCTGTATGTCTACTACTCTTTATATTGGTTGGGTATATGGAATCATTATCACTTCAGAAGGTTGCTGCTGATTTTCTGGGCTCTGCCCAATTTGAATAATGTGATTGCAATTCATGTTCTAATCATTTGTGCAATAGGGGTCTTTTGATTTTCTCTCAAAAAGTCAAAATGATTATATGTGTTTAGAGCCTTCTTACACCTAGTCCTTCTTACACCTAGTTTATTCTTTGGAATTGATTCTTCCTCAAAGTACACTTGGAATCTAATCTCCTGAAATGTAAAAAGCCTTATAATATAGTATTTCTCTTTTTTCAAGACTTATGAGGATAGAAAACTCTTTCTTTTTTAGTTGCAATACCCAGTGTCAGTTTAAATTATTCTGGTGCTCTGGTAAGATAACATTTGTAAAATTTAATGCTGTATGTCTGTGGTTGATCTGTTTGGTACTGTGTTGTGATTTTTAATATTTTCTGTTTTTACTGCACCTAAATATAACTGCATACCAAATAAAAATGCTACTACTAAACTAATAACCTTTAAAAAATAAAATGTTATGTGAGTTATTTATAACAAGTTGAAATCAAAGCAATTTCAAAAATTTTTAACAAAGTTTAACCTTTGCCTTGTTCTCTTCTGTTTGTTGCTACTATACTGTAATCTATATCAATACATGGAATGTGGCAGCTCATAAGCTCCTTTTCCCCTTTGGAACAACACATGTCACAATGAAATCATATATATTTGATTATGAAATTGTAATATTTTGATTGACAGCTGTCTTAGAATGTGAATCATTAATTCATAGAACATTATTTAATTCTTACTCCCAATCCTTTAGCTTTTAAAATCTTTCAACAATATATAGACATGCTACATTTATAACAAATAGGCCTTTTACAAGAAGATATATTAAAATCACAAACTACTTCAGTGGCTTTTCCCCTCTCCCCCATTCAAGTAGTTGGAATTTTGTGCGCTGGAATAACCCTGCATTGTTTTCCACATGCATGCACATTAATATTTATAATAATATTGACTACAATAGCCTAGATCCCTATACTTCCAACTACCACAAAGTTATTGGTAGGTAAAATGTGGTTAAAATTAAAAAACAGTTTCTATTTACTTGAAAATTTAGAGGTGAAGGTATTATTTTCCTTTTCTGAAATGCACAGAGTTTGGACCTTAATCTTACAAATTAGAAAGTAAAATGTTAGGGTACAAATTAGAAAGTAGATATGTTAGGGGCATTGTGTGCGATACATTTTGGCTCATTGTGACTCATGCAGTTTGAAGAGTCATATTAGTTGGACAGTTTGCAGCATTCTTGACACTTAGTTCAGAGTTAATGTTTAGCGAACTATAACCACTTTGTAACAAAGCCAGAAATCACTGCAGTAAACAGAATCCTGTGTAGATGGTCAGTGCATTAAACAGGATTGGATTGAGGTCAAGATGGTGAACAGATAAAATACTACACAGCCAATAGCATCTAGTAGGATAAATGGCAGACATAACAGACTTTACACTGATTTAAATTGAACTGTATGTGTTATTTAGTTGACTATTCATCTACATTAAGGATACAATATCTTTCTGGAGTTTTCAGTCACCTTTGATTTTTATCACTTTGGATACTTTAGTATCATTCACAAATTTGGCCACTTCAATGTCTAATTTTAAATCAAAATAATTTGTGATCATTTTTTAAGAATTATTTGTATTGCTTTTAATTAATAAGAAAAGAGAAAAAAAGCAACAAAACACAAAGATAATAGTGACGGAGACATTCATTTTCAAAGAGTAGAAAAGAAAAAACTTTTTTAAAAAAGTTCTTTAACAAAAAATGAAAGAAATACAATAAAGAAAAAACATAACATGACGTCATAACAATTCTATAAATACCTTATCTAATAAAATATTATTTAAATATGTATATATTTCTAATACATTTATACAACTATCTTTTTAACCTACTCTATTTTGTATAAATGAGTCCCATATTTCATTATTCTTGTCTATGCAAAGTCTATGTCTATCGGTAATTTGCTCATAAATAGCAAGTATAATCAGATCTTCAAGCCATTGAATAACTGTTGCCATATTTTTATCTTTACAATGCTGCCATATTACTCTTTAGCTATAGTAAGGGCATGCAGAATCCATTTATGTTCTCCAGTTGCAAATTCCATGTACTAGATATATAGTTTAAAATAATATTATCTTCTGAAATTTTTAGTTTTTGTAACACAATCATATTTAAGTAATACTATTTTCTCCCAAAACTTGGCAAGTATAGGAGAATGTAGAAACATATGTTTTAAGGAAACATTATCTTTATTACATCTCCAACAAAATGTTGTTTTGGATAGTCCTTTTTTATACAAACATAATGGAGTCCAATAAAATCTAAATTTATTTATTATTTACCTACAATTAAATTCTAAATTTATTATTAAATATATTCATTTTTGATTAACATTAAAAATACCAGTTTCAGCATCGAACCATGAGGAACTTCACTTCTTTTTTTCTTCTGTTGAGAAAATTTATCATTTATTCCTACACTGGACTACACATGAAGCACTTTAAATACTTTGAATACTTGAAAATACAATATCAGTACTGAAAATTATTATAGTCACATGATTCTATGCTCATTCAGATTCTTAGTAAGAGTTTTCTATAGCATAGGCTTCAGAAGAAAACTTATTTTTAATTTTTTAATGGTGAGGAATTTATAGTTCTCAAAAATAATCCCAGTTTATAATTTTTCTTATACACTATTTCAATATTTGATTTTCCCCATTCCAACAAGGGAGATTTATATGCTGAATCATTTCTCAATGTATTTATTATTGCTATAAAACTCCTCAAGGACCAACCAAGTTATTCCTACTTATTCAATTTAATGAAACACACAGAGCAAGGCCAAGCATATCTGAACTTAGTCAATCAATTTATTTGTGTCCATGGACCTCCAAAATTGAAAGTCTTTTCCATAATATTAGGTCAACTATCAGGACTGTGGATTCCTCTGTGAAAGGAAGTGCATCTACTATCCTTCTAAATCATAACAGATGCTCATTTAGTCTAACTGTGCATCTGAGCATGTATAACATCACTCGAAGTTTTTCATGCATGAAGTTCTATCCATGATTAGCTCCATATTGAGGTCACTACTTACTTACATTTATCAGGATGATAAATAGCATAACAGAAGCAATAAATTGTGTTGCTGCCTCACATGCTGGCAGATGCCATTTAAAATTAGCATACACATTTCTAAAATCCAATTGATTTTATATGCCTATGAACTCAGCATCAGGACAGCACTCAGCAACTCAGTGTTATAACACCAAGTTGAAAATGTTATAAATACTTTAGGTTTCAAAGAGATATAGTTCACCTACTTTATAGAATAAGCATGACTTGTTAGATCCTACAGGGATTATATAAACATTTTCTGGGACAGATGGTACAAATCTAGCTGTTCAAAATCATTTTTCCTCAAGACAAAAACTAGTGATTTATTTCAAGCGGTACCCTGGCTCATTGATTTAAGTCAAGCTGGGATTACAGGGATTTCCCATCCACATTAGTAAAACTTTAACAACTGCTGTGCACTGAATTTATAACATGAATAACAGACTTCCAAGCTGCTTTTGTTTATGAAGGTCACTTTTTCAGGCTTCTGTCTTTGTGTACAAATCATACCTATAAAAGCTGGACATGGCTTGTTGTCCATGGGGAGTTTTCTTCCTACATCCTACAAATAGAAATCCCTTAAATGCAACAGTGAATTATTCCCCAAATGGTCAGTACCTAAGACACTATCTTATAGGATTGTATTATGTTGGCTATTTCATTCATAATTGTCTGGTTTAACTAGAGAGACATCACCTGTCAGAGGTTGAACCTGTGGTCTTCTGTATCTATAGGATAAGCTCAAGCATTTCCTCTAAAGAAGGTCTGATGAGCAGGCTTCAGATTTGCTGGATTTGGGGGGGGGGACATTTATTATAGTGAGTCCAACAACAATAGGGGGTTTTGGATACAGATTCAGGAAGGACTGGAGCTTGGAGTCAGTATCAAAATGGAGCTTGCTAATTAATTCATTCTACCCTCACCCAAACAACAACAACAAACACTAGAATTCTTTCTCAAAAATATAAACTATTGCTATTGTTAGAGTTGGAAATGGAAATTCTTGCTGGTATTGTATACTTCAAACTACCCAGGAAAATACTACACCTCAACTGTATATGTACCCTTTTACTCTAGAAACATCATGTTACAAAAATATATGAATATGGCATCTTACCTTTCTCCCACATGCATTTTAAATTTCTGATTATTATGAAATTTGGAGCTAATAATACTTTTGAAAAATTGTGATCAAAACCTGAGCCAAACATATTTCTTACTCATCTGCAGTAATCTTTTTCAGGAGCCACAGTATTCTGGCATGTTGGCCTTTTAGAAGATCTTAAGGCCATGATGTCAACTGAGCCTAGGATGTGTTTTGATTTGAGCAGGTGATTATTTTTATGCAGCATATTTTAATATTTTCTTTATTTTTATTGTAGGTGTAGTTTTGCAGTTATATCTTGTATTCTGGAGTTATTTTATTTATTTATTAAATTTATATGCTGCCGAAATCAAAACAACTCTCAGCAGCTTACAATACAATTTGGTTAGAATGGGCAACAACATAAATTTGCAGGATAAAGATATAAGTAAATACTAGCATGGAAGGACCAAGCTCTCCTTGCCTGTGATACAGTATTTTGCCTAGACTTTTGGCTGGAATGGATGAGGATCCTTCCGAGGAGTGTGTATATGTTTCTCGCTGTTGTCCAGTTTTGCCATCTTTTTGCTCCTTTGCCTTATTGTATTGTTTCACTATTATTATTGGAACCTCCCAGTTAGTGGCATTCAGGCAATGTATCAATTAAATCAGTAAACAAGCAAGCAAGCAATGTAAGATTTAACCTGAGCATAAAATCATAGGAAAATCACATGTCTATCTACTAGGGCATACTGTTTCTCACAGTGGCTGTGAATCACTCCCAATTTTTTCTAGTAGGTTTCCTTGTAAAATAATCAGCAAAATTAATTAAATATGAATTTGGAACTACTGTAATCTATCATCATTTTTCATTGTTAATGCCCTATTTATGAATCTCATAATTTAAAATGTAAATCAGAGGATGAGCAGTTAAAATGAGACAGGACTAAGTTTCTCTATTGTTCTATTCCACAGATACTGACCCACTGAATCTCAAAGAGAGTTTATAAAAATTGTCATGAAACTGACATAGGTTTCCCCCTTTATTGTTCTCATATCTTGGAGACTTCAACAATGACACTTGGGTTTTCCTCACTTATATTAGTGCAGAAGATTCTATAACAACCAATATAAAGAAACTTATTCTCTTCATCAAGGCAAAGAGGCATCATACTTTACTTCCAAGTATTTTGCATGACCTCAGAACCTCCTTGCTTTTAATTACCTCCTCCTTTTGCAAAAACAAGAGACACTTCTGCATAGGTGAGCGATGGAGGATACTAAGATAAAGCTGCAATAGAGAGCATTGTCTCCCAGTTCCCTCTCCAGCTCTTGCAAAAGCTGGCATATATTCCACTTTTCCACGTGCCAGAGGATTCTAAGAGGAGAGTATTGCCTCCCAGCAATTTCTTAGTGTTCTCTGTCTATGCAAAAACTAGAAAAGGCTGCACTACTGCATTTTGCAGATGCCAGAGGAGACTGAGGGAAATCTGCAAAGAAGAATAGAGCAAAGTAACATGGCCACTTCCCTTAATTCATAGGAGCAAAAATTATGCTGTGTGAGAAAGCAACTTCATAACGTCGTGCCACTTAGACCTTCATCAAAACAAAGCATCCTTTTGAAGATTTTACCAGCCCTATTAGGCAACCAAGGCAGCTGCTTTCATAATGATTATTTTTTGCAAAGCATAAGTGTCTGGAATATTCCACTATTCCACAGAAATTTAGAGAGGGAGTACCCATTCATTTGATGAAATCATCCATAAGCTTTCCTAAGTTTTTCTACCAAGTTTATAAGGCAGTTTCTAGACTTCACAATTGCAATAAATAAATAAATTGATAATTGTTTACAAGTTGATGAAGTGAATACAGTAGAATTGACATACATTTAACTGACATTATATCAATTAATAATTAATTCCCACTTGCATTTATTTATTTAATGGCAAAATCATAACATCAGTTGCAAGAAACCATCAACAGGATTAAAAACCCATAATGTTGAGTATAAACTTCTCAGCGAAAAATAAAGATACTAAAAGGAACTTACAAAAAGTATTTTGACTAAATTTATCCCTTTATGTTTTTTAAATTGATTGGATTTATAATACTATTGCAAAAAAACCTCTGTCCAGTACTTATGCACTTTTTAAAGTAAATTAAGGTATAAAGATATTAACATATTTTATACTTTTCTTCCCTCATTAGAAATTCCATTAAAATTAACTCCACAAAGTTTTTTTTAAAAAATAGTAATAATAATTGGTTGCCCCTGACAGATAAATTATTTTAAGGTCCATTACATTGATGTAATCTTAGCAAAACTTCTTTCCTGTCCTCTCTTTTGGTTGATGTGCTGGCCTTTATCCATACTTGGCAAATTTGTGACTTTTTAAGTAATACAGGGACTGGAGCAAGTGTCCTGGGAAGAATGAAAAGTGACGTTAATGCACTAACATGAGCAATTTGCCAAGTTCTACTCCATTCCATTTGTCACCACGATTGTAATTATACAGCCAATCATTTTACATTATGTTGTCATCAATTGACAACATTTGCATTTTCAGAGCAAGTGCATGGAAGATAAACATGCCAAAGAGCACTTATTATTGCTGCTGCATATGTACAAGGTTTATCAGTTTCACACCATTCTTTTATTTGAAAGATTCATGCTTGTTAACTGTTTCACTTGCTTCACCCGAAAGCTTACATATTTGGGTAGATATTTCAGCTGGCCCCCCAGTGAGGCATCACCTTGCTGTGGTTGGGGGGCTTGTGTGCTCTGAAGAAGATGAGAGCTCTGCCAGAG
>JANHZU010001686.1:364932-382019 GCA_032468055.1 Acrochordus granulatus
AGTTGTTGCTGATTCTGGAGGCTGGATATTAAGATTCATGGTTTTGATGCTAGCAAAGCATAAAACTGTGGCAAGGGGCTTTTTTATCACTTCAGCTGGTATACTAGCTGGAACTTTATCTAGAAAAAAGGGACTCAGGATTAGTGACACATGCAATGTGCTCTTCAAGATAGCCCTTGAAGGCAGTTCAGAAATTGCAGCTGGCTAGAATGTGGCAGCAAGGTAATAAGTAGCATATGTCACAGGTGTCACATCACCCTTGCTGACATGCCTATACAGGGTGTCAGATGCTCTCCAAGTACAACTTAAGATGCTTAAATACCATAGTATAGAAACATATAGAGTTTACAAATATAACTAATTTCCATATTACCTGTAGGGCAGCCTACTTCTTTAAAGATTCCACACTTGGATCTTCAACAGGACATCTTTTGCAGGCCCTCCATGGGTGCATCTATAAACAATTTTTTTTTTCTTTTTCATTCTGAAACAAGCTACCAGTGAATTTCAGGCAAATCTCCTTATTATTACAATTAAGGAATCTTTTAGTATACTATGGGCTATATCCTGGTTGTTTTAAAATGTTTATATCTGTGATTTTTTTCTGTTTATATATTTGGATTATTAGTTACCCAGAGTCATTTGGAAGTGTGTGATGTATATATTTGAACATAATAAATGTTCATAAAGCTATTTCCTTTTGGACTAAATCAGTTATGCAAAGTATAAAAAAGAAATATGAAACAGTAAATACGAAAATATGAAATAAAAAAATCAAAGGCCCACACTTACAACATAAGAAAATGCTACTAAATTTTGTTTATACTAGCATTCACATACCACTTCATTCCATTCTATCCTTGTTTCTATCACATCAGGGTTTTTTTTTTTTTCATTCAATTTTATTCAAGTCTCAGAGACAGCCTGGGCAAGTTCCTACAATTTTCTTGGCAACATTTCAGATATGGTTTGCCCTTGCCTCCTTTCTAAATCTGAGAGAAAGCGAGTACCCAAGGTCACCCGTAGCTGGCTTTGTGCCCAAGGTGGGACTGGAAATCACAGTCTTCTGGTTTCTTGTCTGGTCTAATCACTACACCAAACTGATTCTCAGTCACATCAATACATTGCATCATCTATCGTTTCTTGTTTAAACTTTTGATTTCTGTTTTAAGGAACTCATAAATTCCACTGACCTATAACTTTCTCTGTCTTCATAAATTCCAATGAACCATAACTTTCTCAATCTTCTCTTGATTCATTCACTATTCCTTCACATTTATGTTTTGCAATTTAGTCCCTATTCATTCTCTCTGTGTGACCAAACTATTTCAATGTTTTCTATACTGATCACATATTTCTATATTCAGTTTGCATTCATTCATACCCATTCACACACTGTCCATCTCCCTTTTTGTTTTACCACAGATTTCTTAAGTTACTTATATAAAGAAACAGTACAGTGCCTATAAAGATCATATGTATTGGTTGGAAAACACCAAGTTTACATCTGTGATGGAAAATGTTTGCTACTTAAACATATGTTGATACAGCTGTATACTTCCTGCATATATTTACCAAAATGAACTCTTTTTAATTTCTTCTTTTCTAATGAACTTCCATTTTGGCTTAATATATTGCACATTATTTCTGAAATCACTTATCTAAATCTTAAATTTTATAGATATTTATTATTGTAAACACTTTTTGGAATTATGGATACAAAGGGAGTATATCTAATATCAAGTGTTTTATTTTTAAAAATGGCCTAAATAGGAATTACTACCAATTAGAAGATAACTAATGATTTTTCATGGAAAAGGTGGATAGAGGAGAGGTAACCATTAATTTTCTCTGAACAATTAATTCATTATATTAGAAAATAATGGAATTCAGTCCACAGTAGTACTTTGCTTTTCAATTGTCATTGGCCATGAAACACTTTTGCTTCATCTTGTTTGCCCTTACACATATACTTATGTAAAAATATTTTTATTTTGTCTATGAATAGTCTCATTAATCCAGGTTATGATAAGTAGTAAAAATCGCAAAAACTTGCAAAGTTCTTTAAAAAGGCAAGTGTACTTTAATTATAAGATGTTATTGGAGATGTTTCACCTTGTATCTGGAAGGCTTTTTCAATCTGTCTAAAAATGAAAAAGAATGGTCAGGATGTACATATTTTCTGACCATCTTTTTCCTGTTTAGATGGATTGAAAAAGCCTTCTGGATAGAAGTCTAAACATCTTCAATAACTTCTTGTAATTAAAGTCCAGTTGTCTTTTTAAGAATTTTTTGCAATTTTTACTACAAATGTTTTTATTTTGATGTATATCTTATTGCTTTAAAATAAGCCATTTAAAAAAAATAAAAGCAACAGTTATAACAATAAAAGATCACCAGGGTCTCCTGCAGAAATCAATAACAACAAAATAGAACAGGCATACCCAATATCATTGAAAGTCATGAAGTTTATGATGCCTCTTAAATAAATCAGTAATATAGAAAAGGCTCTAGTAAAGAAAAATATACAGCTTATTAATACTGCTTCCTAACAAAGTCCTATTTTAAATTGATCGTATAAATAAGAAGTAAATGGCCAGCCTATCAATATATTCCATGTACATTTGATCTGTGATAGTTAACTCACACATGCATGTTCCACTTGGTGGAACATTTATCAAGTGAGGAATACATATGTATAAACATATTCTTAGTGTGGGTCTTGTCTGTTGCAACAGTCAATATACTTTTGTTTTCATTAAGCTATATTTAAGTAATGAGGCAACAAGCAGAAAAAGGCATAACAAATGTTAAAAACGAGAATGTGCATAAGATAGAGAAAGACACACAGTTTGGAAGTGTTTAAAAACTAGCTTAGAATGGAAGCAATCTGAGAATTTATTCCTATTAGTTTACCACTGTGGAAGCCTTTCCACCCACCCATCTCCCACTCTGTGAGCCAGAACATTTAGAACTAGATTGCAAAAAATATCCCCATCACAACACAGTATGGGACATTTCTGCAGGGCCTAGAATTAGCAAGAACTACTTAAATATTCTTTCCTTTTACTTAAAGTGGGAAGAAGTCTATAAAACAATGACCAATGACTTATGCATGTTGCTGATTTAATTGCTATTCAACAATTGCACTGTTGAATTACGCTTCCTGTTTCAAATTTAAATCTGTACCTGGCCTGAAAAGGTCACTCCTTAAGACAGTGTGGTCTCCACAGGGGAGGGAGGGAGTGTGTGTGTTGAGAGAGAGAAACTACCTTGTAATGTTTCTGTAATTTAAAGAGTGGAATCTGGGACATTACACAAGATCACAGAAGGGCAATTAAAGTCAGGAGAATTTGTCAACCGTCTCTTTTTGAGATCAGTTTTTTTCTCCTATGTAATTCTTTCCTCCAAGTATCAGTCAAATTTCCACAAATACCTTTTTTTTTTGCCCCTGGGAACATCTTTGAGAATATCATGTTTCTCAACCTATTAGAAACAGATCATTTTGCAGTATTTTCTCCAAAAATAGTCTTCTGTTTTAAGGATAGAGAAGTTGCCACTATTGATGCATCTCACCACACAAAGCACTGGAATGGCAGAAGCTCAGGAGAATTGTAAAAGATGTGCTGGTTGCTGCTAGCTATAGGATTATATGGTTTTAGTACTGCATTAAATTGTTATGTTCTGCTGTTTTATCTTTGTAAACAACTCTGCAATTGTTTAAAGGGTAGTATCTATCTAACTAACTAAAAGTATTATGAAATCAATGTCCAATCCATTCATTTCCTTTACAAAAATAAGAAAGAAAGTAGCCACTTGGCACATCATTTTGTTTTTAATTGCTGTCAAACAGCAAGATTCTGATTCAGTCCCATACTGATTTCAATATGTCACCTGGAGAACAAATGATTAGGCTGCATACTGATGCATCAGTACGGGGGAAAAAGACCTAAAACGGGATACAGTTTCCATGCATTCAAATATACAACAAGTATAAACCATTTTAGTAACTTATCTTCTTCACTTAAAATACAACAAAAGATATCTTCTTCCATTTCTTACCGACAAACAAATCCTTAAAAATCTCATAATTTCAGCCCTGATCAGCAAAAGTACATTGAGTTACCAGAGGTAACAGCACATCTATTTTAACCTTGCTCAAATAAACCAACTTTATATTTCTTCTTTTTACTGTTAACAATGTTGATCTTTAGTCCCTTCAAATAATGTCCTAAAACTTGATTTCTTCTCATTTTTTCTTTGTCCCTTCTCACAAAATTCTTCAAAGCTTTAACCGGTTTCTTTTATAAATCCAATACAGGAAGATTATCCAGATCACTCTCTTGGTTTGTTGTTTATTATTTCAATTATTAAGACATCAAGAAGTTTCCTTTGTATGTCCATTGTAGCATCTTTTTATGTATCATTCTTGTACTTTGTTGTTTTTAAATCCAACCTCAGATCAGTCTCAGCCTTGTCCAATATAAATTGTTTCTCTTCAATAACAGCTTTCCAACAGTCTATTTATAAAGACAGACACTCTTAAAATGAATGGCTGGGTCTATTGTTCAAAAATATTATTTAATACATCCAATGTTGTAAAGTTTTGTTCCATTCACTATGAGTAAATTAAATTTATGTATGTATGTATGTATGTACTTATCAAATTTATATGCTGCCACACTCAAAAATATCAAAATTTAAGTGTTCTCCTTTAATTCTAATTTTTAGTTCCTTCTAGTTTCCTCTTGTATCTAACCTTCAAAGCTCATCCTATCATGCTTTTTAAAGGATTCAAAACAAAAGTATTCTAACAGAATTTCTCATGGGAAGGATTCTTATAATTAATTCCAAAATCTTATTTCAAATTTATCTGGACCCTTGGTCAATTTGTAACTTTCTAAAATCAAAGTTTTAAACATCCTTTTGCTGTTTATTCAAAAGACTTGTATTTAAAACTTGCTTCTCTAAGGACTGAAAGAAATTCACCTGGTGGTATATAACTTGTCACTCCAAAGGTTCTTAACATCTGAAAAGCAAGTAACAAGCAATTTCTGAAAGTGATTAGAAAAGGAAGAACCTAGTATTCTTAAAGGTGTCAACTGTGGGCTGTGCAAGATATTCCCTCATCTCCCAGTGCTCTAAATATACTGGACACAGCTGTGTTGTGGGTTCCTTGAGGGGAGCAAATGTATGGAGCACTCATTGGTCCTCTCCTTCTCAGAAGAGGAATTACTTGTGGGCATTTCATTCCACCATGGTTGTTGACTGTTGTTGTTTAGCTTTTAGCAGAACCATCCTCAGTCTGCCATTTCTTCCTCAGAAGTCCAAACTGTAACAGATTTTCCATGGAAACCATGTTGAGCATCTCTGATTCCTCACCTGAATGAACATTACAAAATTCTTATAATGAATAAGCATGTTATTTCAAAAAACTTTCAAGATGATACTATAGATAGAAATGAAACCATATGGCTGCAGTATTTCTTACAGCTATTAACTACAGCCAGTGTCATTTGTGTATTTTATTCCTCAGGAACATTGCTCTTGTTTTTTTCTAGGAACTAGCCATGGCTTTGCTCAAAATTCACATGCTGCTAAAGAGTTAGAAAAAAATGTAAAAAGATCTAGGTTTCCTTTAAAGATAGGAAATTGCATTTTGAAATTCTGTCCACAATTTTTTTAGTTAACAGCTATTCATGGTAATAATGCTAAAATAATGCTGCTACCCAGCAGTTTATCTAATCTTATCTGCACCTTTCAACCAGAACAAGAGCTACAAGGTGACTCTTCGGTGAAATGGTTAATAGAGTCTGAAGACAGATCAATAAAACCATATCAATATTAAATCAGAATCATGAGAATTAGTGCTAAAATCACTTTAATAATTTTCTCCTATTAAGGAGAAGCCTCCTAGTTAAATTGATTTTGGTATATGAATAGCAACTTGCAACACAAATGTCCCATGCCACAAATGCAACATATTTGTGTAATTAGGCATTTTTTATTCCATTTGTTGACTCACATCAGTACAATTGCACACAAACTAGCCACATCCAAACCCCTCTAAACTTTTTCTTAAATCTTGTATGCATCTATACTGTGTCTAATCTATGTTGCCAAGTTTAAAATTACTTACTTCACCCATCTCCATTTTAGCCTTAAATAAATTCCAGTTTGTTTCTAGGAATATGAGAGCATCCATCCATCTATTCATTCATTTCACTATTTGTAAGGCTGCCCGTCTTATGAGAGTGACTCTGGTGAGCATACCAAATGAAAAACAATTTAAACAATCTAAACCATAATGTCCAAGATCACAAACAATAATTCTAATTTATACAAAACCAGCATTAACTAGAAGAACTCAATCTCCTGACTCAAATGACTTTCAAAGGGTTAAGAGGTCAAGGCCATCTAGAGTTCTAAAAGAATGCTCTTGCATAGTGCAGGCATGTCTCCTGGGGCCAACAAGATGATATAGTTTGATAAAAGTGGACCATATCCTGTCTGCTAGATCTGGTGAGGCAAGCAGAGACAAATCTACTTATGTTCTCTCTCATATTACATTTATAGTCTTATTGCATAATCACCATTTTTCTAGTTGTATCACAATTTTTATATATTTCAGTAAATGGTCACTGATGTAATAAGATACTATCTTTTTCTTAGACCATTTCTGAGAAGTATAGTGAGGGAGATGGCAGAATCAATTCTCTCTCCTTTCAGATCAATTTCAGGAAGGTCTATTATCCAGATCCTTACATTCTGTTTGTCTGAAATGCTGTGGTCTGTAGATGCTCAGAATATGTTACTGTGTTACTATGCCAGCCAGTGGCATCCAATTAGCCTGACAATGTATAAATTACAGTCATTTGTTAATGGTGCCATTGTAATAACTGGGGGATAATCAGAGGCTTTGGAAGTATGTATTAAGATAACCCACTGAGCAGAGTGAATTCTGCTTCCAAATTCTACATACATTTTACCGCTCTAATAAAAGCTAACTAGTAGAACTGTTAACACAAACCTACTGAAGTATTTAAAGGAAGAATAAAAAGCTTTTTAAGTGGAGAATGTCATTAATTCCTTGTTCTTTAATACTACAAATCAAAGATAAATAGATATATGGAAATAATCACTTTTTAAAATGATGGCTAAGACTTTTTTGGCCATGAACTGTACTAGAATACTTTAATAACAACATACTCTATGAATTTGTATAGCTTCTACCTTTTACCTATTCTTATATCTGTTGTTGCTAAAAGGCTCTTAAATTAATTTTTCATCAAGTGTAATGTTCTTGTGGTACTTGAATGGAATTGCTCTCATTGCTAAGTAATTAATAAAAAGTAGTGCAGAAAACATTTCTGCATTATACATGATTAATGCTACTTAATTCATATGTGACTGCTAATTTTGGAATACTCTCCATAATGTTGGAGCATAAGGGATAACATGTTCTTTGTTTCATTTTCAGCAAGTGCTCATTGTACTTGTTAATATGAAGAATCAGAAAGTTTACAGGCAAAATACTTTGTTACCTGAAGCACATATTAATCTTCCCTCACACACAAATAATTTTATTTTAAAAGAAGAAGGTAATCTTAGCTTGGATGGCAGCCTTAAAGAGGACAGACAACTTATGTCAATTTCATTTTCGCTTGAAGATTTAAATCAACTAAAGTGTTGATTTAAATCTTCCTTTTAGATAAATAGTCACAATGTCATATTCTTTAGTTGCACGTGGAAACAAATCTAGCCATATTGACACATAATAAAAATCAACCTTTGCACTTTTTAGGACCAATGAAATATTCACAAAGTTTGCTTATTTGTTCAACCCAGAAGCCTTGGAAGAGTCAACTGACACTACTTCTCTGCCTAATATGCCTCACTTTTCACTTTTACATTCCAGCAAATAAACTGTCTAAATACAAAAATTATATTCATCTGCCACTTGCACTTTCTGTTTCATTAAAACCACCTTATGTGATGAAGTGCTCTTAAGAACTTGAAAGCCTGCATGCTATTTTGTGACCTTGACTTGGTTTAATAAAAGTATTGCTTAACAGGATCAAGACAAAGATCATTATGACATTGAGTTAGCTTTATAAAAGTGTGGCTTTAGTTAGGATGAAGATAGAAAGAGTACACAGCTAAAAGCCTTAAGCTCCATCAAATACCCTAACAGTGCATATTCCATGATTTCAAAAGCTTTACTACAAGTTTCTGCATTATTGTTGGTCTTGACAAAGGAATTTCCTGACTATAAACTAGATTTTTTTTCTTTTGACTAGCCCAATTTGATTTGCTTTATCTACAGTTCTGAAAATACTGGAACTGAGAATAGCATTTGAAAGTCATCTTTCACAGAAAGTGTGAGTATGAAAGTACAAGTAGTCTTTGACTTATGATTCAGCGACTGTTCAAAATTATGATGGTGTTTAATGAAGGGGCTTATCACCCCTTCCTGAAGTTATGACCAGTGCAGCAACCCTGTAGTCATATGGGTGCTTGGTAATCCACCCACCCTTATGACCAACTGTAGGAATGCTGCAAACAGAAAAATAATTACTACCCCCCTCCTTATACACATTCACTTTCCAAGTATGGAATAGATAAAATGATATGAAATAGTACTCAGCAATTTTAATCAACCCAGCCAATAGGCCTTCTAAAATCTGTTTTCCCAAATCAAGCCATTAAAGTTTAACCTGCAACTTTTATATTCCATACAGCAGTTGTCTTTCAGGTGAGGCACAGATGCACCACTTTGGCCTGAGGGCTACATGCAACCCTTGAAAGCCTTAGATGTGCCCCAGAGATCTCAATATTTTCTCAAATTGTAATTATAAATGTATAATGGGAGAAAATAGTAATTATTAAATATTAATTGTATTTGAACTTAAAATTTAAATGGTAAAGGGGAAGGATTTACACGTTCTGAAGAGAAACTAGAATGTGACAAAAGCTAAAGTTTTCAAAGGATAATATTCTTTTGAATTTTATATCTAGTGCTTGGAATTTGACAGCTGGTAACATAAATGATTCTCCATGCCCTTATTACTGCCAAAAGACTGATACTGCAATATTGGAAAGATAGATGTATGGCTCCTTCACTCAGTGGATTGAAGATCTGATTGTACTTGCCTGTAGATGTAAACGTAGTATGGACAAATATGGGACTCTTTATATAAAATATAGTAAGTTAAAAAAACTGTACAAATTTATTAGAAATATATATGTATTTGAATAATAATTGTATTAGAGAGTTAGATATAGCATTGTAACTATTTACAGCTAAAATTATATATCTTTTTTATTTGTTGAATTTTTTCACTTTTTAAAAAAACTATGTTTCTTTGACAATGCATGAATTTGTTTGTTTTTCTGTAATAATTTTAAAAGCAATAAAAGAATTAATGAATTAAATGGAAATTGACCTAAATGCTTGGAAATCATGATGTTATCTGTACCACTGTATTTTAGACCAACTGTAAATTCTTCAAGCTCTTCCTGTACAGTATATCCATATAGAACACATTGAAAGAGTTCATCCTGAAGGCATGTATGTCAGTGAGCAGAGCCTTATGATTCAGGGAACAGGTGTAATTACTACACAATATAAAGGTTGTCCTGGCCACAGCTACCATCTTCTCTTCAAGCAGAAGCTGAGAGTCCAGGAAAGTCAGTGAACTGGTCTGAGCAGAGAAATGAAACTCTGTCAAGAACAAAAGAACCTCTAATCTCATGATCACAGCCTTGGTCTTGGTAGGTATGAATCAAAGCCTACTGTTCCTCATCCAGACCCCTACAGCCTTGATGTATTGGGAGAGGACCTTGATAGCCTCATATAGTGGCCAGCATATCTCATACGGATGACTTCCCTCACAGATTTCCTGTAGATATTAAAAAGAAAATATGGCTATAGAGCACCTTATATACTCTGAGCATTTCTTTTAGTGAAGCAAATGGTTGCTAACTCCATTACCAAGTCATCTCACTGCATTTCTTGTTGTATTTCTCGAATTAGCAAAACAAGTAGGTGATCTTTTCTTATGTTCAGTGCAGATGCTACATATCTTAGGAATTTATTTATTTAACTGCTTGTTGTCATCAAAGCCATATATTATAATTTGATTAGAAGTCAGTTGATATGTCCACTATATTCATAAAACAAAAATTTTTGAGGAATTGATTATTCCCATTTGAAATTTCAAAGATAAAACTAATTCTAGATGTGTAACAAAATCTGTCTTCAATTTCTTTTATGAAAAAAAAGCTAGGTTTTTCTACCTTATTCTCAACATGTTTTAGAATTCATTTAGGTGGTTCTGAACTGGGTTATTTTATGTATTATGGCAAAAAAGGTTCATATGGCTCATCTCTGCTTACAGATCATCCTATTGTATTCTTCTGCAGCTTCTTGTGCTTTGTGGCTGTGGTGGGGGTCAAAGATGACAGAAGATCAAAGGTTTTACCCACTCAGAAAAAATGTGGCTTCCAGTTTGACTCACTGAGAGAAAATTGCCACCAGTATCTGTATGTTTTTGACACATTTGTTTAATTGGGTTCTCTTTATCTAGTTGCAGGATTTATGTGGAGAACAGAACACATTTTAGGTCACATTTATGGAGAAATTTTAAAAATTCAAACGGGTTCACAAACTTTTAAGTACCATTGTACAATATATTTTGACATTTTCTTGTTAATCTAATATTACCTCCTCCTCATTCTGTTCTTTTGAAATGAGCATACAGTCAGAAAAGAAGTTGGGGTTTTTTGTACTAATAATAAGCTAAGCAGTTTATGCCCCAAGAATGTGCAGTGATAAGGAATCTGTTCTATGGCAGTTTATCACTATGCTGCTCTCAGGCTTTTCTGACTTATTCCCTGTTCACACACGATGAAAGATGCTCTTTAATTTTCACCTTTCTCCTCTTCTGTGGCAGATTTAGCAATTAGTGTAGAATAAATTTAGAAGTTGAAGAAACTAACCAGATATGATATTAAGTCCAAAGATCACTCTCTTGAAGCCAAAAATAAGTATATAGAAAGATGGAATGTGAATTCTAAACATTATATACTGCTACATACAGATAATCTATGCTTAACAACCACGACTGGGGCCAGCAACTCTGTCACTAAGAAATATGGTCTTTAAGTGAGACATCATGTGACTGCAACAGACTTATAATCTCATTTCCACCATGAAATGTTGGTTCGTTAAGTGAACCACCATGGGTTGTTATGGAAGACATGATATGACTGTGACTTGTAATTTTACTTTCAGCTTCTCCATTAACTCTGCTTGTTGGAAGCCAACTGTGAAGCACGCAAATGACTTTAGGACACTGCAGTGGTTGTAAACATTGTTGAAAGGTGCCTGAATCTCAATCATATGACGACATTTTTATGTTTTTGGTTTTCTGGAGCCTCTAGAATAGAAATAGAAGAAGATGAAATTATGGTTTTGTTTGATGTCAACAGTATTCTTTCTGCCCTAAATCCAGTAAAGAATCCATAGCTGTAATATCACACAACACACCTGACTTAGCCAAATATACATACTAAGACTGAAATATCCAAAATCATGGACCTCATCTATTTCTGTCTCACTACCTGTTTCAGTTTAATGCAGCATCTAGAAATGATAGCAGTCCCACACATACAATCAAAAGTATGGATCCATTATTTAGATGTCATCTTCATTGTAATAAAAAAGAAGCAAGTAGAGAAGACACATAAAAATTAATAATATCTTCAAAGAAATAAAATTCATAAGGAAAAAATGAAACAACATACTATCCTTCCTGAATATCCTCATCAGCAGAGGAAATGATGGCAAATTAGAAATTCAAGATGCATTAACCAAGTATTCCATAACCAAAGTAACAACCCAATTTTCCACAAGAGGAGATGTGTAAGAACATTATTCAGGCAAGTACAAATGCACTGCAGAAACCCAGAACACCAGAAAAAAAAAAACAGATTCCCTATAAAACATCTTCCAATAAAAGGGATACTACACACAACTTTATCAAAAATTTCCTAAGCACTCAACCTACTGCAGCATAACCAAAACAAGCTATGAAAAGGATAACATTGCCATATATCAAAAACATCTCAGAAACTATAACAGATATTACAACACAGGGTCTCACTGTAGCACACAAACCAATTAAAACCCTCCAAGACATCTTAATTAAACCAAAAGACCCATTGCCCAAGAAGAAAAAAACTAGAGTCACCTACAACATATAGTGTAACAGCTACTATGTGGGATAGACAGCCTGAAGACTACCAGAGCACAACCAGGAACACCAACTAGCAGTCCAACGACATCTAAAGCACTCATTAATTTCACAACATATATAGAGACTCAGTCACAGTTTAACTAGGAAACTGTGAGCATCCTAGACCAATCTAAATCCAAAAATTCTAGGGAAGCCTGGCACTCAGACAAATCAGCCATCAAAAGATGCATAGAGATAAGTCACATTTCCTTACCATTCAGAAGTGACAATTAAAAAAGGTAAGCAGGAAGCAAAAAGCCAGAACACCTACTCTTCAGCATCCAAAACCCAAATAAGCAGGGTTTAATACCAGATAAACAATCAAGCAGAAATCAGTACCCTGGAAAGATCATGTCACTACCAAGGAGAAAACCACAATGCCACCAATAATGGCAGGGCAAGCCACTATATATAAACAGGGAGCAAAAGCAAACCCTATACATACTAACAATTATGATGTTGCTTAGTCAGGTAATGAAATGTCTGTAAATAAGCAACCAACGTCATTGAGCACCAAGTATTCCATTTGTGCAAATAGGCATTCTGGTATTGTAAAATACACTTAGGAACTTACTAAAGAAATAGATACATGATTTTTTTAAAAAAATAGAAATTAAGATGATATTTTATTCAAAGAAAAGCTAAATGGTACTTTTAACTGTTAATGTATGATAACATTCCCTGTTGAAAGAGAGAGAAATAGAGAAATCTGTTCAAACAACAGGGAAATGGGAGCTTTAAGTGGCAATGACAATGAAATAACCATCAACATTTGAACACATTTTTTTCGTAGACTTGTAACCTATTTCTTCAAAAACAGTACTGGAATCATCTGGCCCTCAGATTCAACTTTTTTTTATTTTTGAGACTTAAGTTTAATTTAAGGTTCTGAGAAATCTTGTTAAATCTCTCTTGAAACCTGCTATTTACAACATGCATTTATTAGAAATATTGAAACATTACAAAGCCATTTTTAGGATAAACATTCTCAAAGCAGCATACAACAAAATGTTTAAAATATGAAAACTACATAAATCTATATTTTATAAAAGTATAAAACCAAAAATGAAGCAAAAAAAGGAAAAATAATTTCCAAATGGCATTACGGTCATAAAGTCCTTTTGGCAAATAACTAAATTTAGTTATTTAAAAAAGCAAGATCACTAGGCAATTCTTTGGGACCCATTTTAAGGCCTAAAGACTTATAGTAATGATGAGGGTATTACTTGGAATATAATTCTCTAAATGAAGAACCACTGTTGAGAAAGCTTAATCATTTTATTTGTCAGCCTAATTGCATTTCTTTTCAAATTTAGAAACTGTCATGTTCTCCCAAACTCAAGCCAAGGATTTGTTGGCGGGGCCCTTAATCAGCTTTAAAATTTGATTGATTGAAAACTATGCATATAATCCAACAGTAAGGAAAAAAAATGCAAGTAGCAGATTTTATTTTAACAAACATGGTAGCTTTTGAAAAGATCTATTAAAAAATGTGTTTTGGTTAGAGAATATATCAAATGTTATTACTTGGTGGCAGAGATTCAGGCAGGAAATTTAATGTCTGTTTTCAGGTTTGGAAATATAAATTTTTGGCCTCTTTGGAAACAAGAATATTTTAAGGAGTGAGTTACACTCTTGAGAAGAGAGAGGGTTTACTTGTGCTGTTTAGGAATTGGGGAAATCTTTATGTTTAATTTTCTGCCTATTAACAAAATCATAATTGCTGGTAAAACAGGTTCCCTCATCCTGCAGCATCTGTCCCTATGCATCTCAGATAACTTCCTGGGGCTGAAGACTTGGACGATGCTTTGAAGAGGGAATAAGCAATGTATCCCCCAAATATGCTTTGCAACCCAATGCAACCCCTCCCCCTTATCTAACAGTGAAGTGAAGGCGTAGCCTTGATTTGCTTTGTGTTGTTCTATGATCCCTGTAGCATTTGTAATTTCCATTTGAGGCTGCAAAGGATGGCTTTGCACTCTAACATTTGCATGGGACTTAATCATCGTAACAGTCTGTGGAACTACATGAATATTAATCTTAAAACTATTGCTATTCATTCTGTATGATTTCTCTGTTTTACTGTTATAATATTCCACTGTATACTAGTTATTCTGAATAATGCATATATCCACACAATATCCTTGTTAAATATTTGCACAAATACCCAGTTAGTAAAACAAGTCTGCATAGCTATTTTAAAACAGCAATGTAACCTAGAATCAATTCAGTCATGAGGCCTTCCACAATGCTATGTGTTCCACAAATGACTGTAAGCAGTCGTTGACTTACAACCATTTGTTTAGCGACCTTTCAAAATTACAATGACACTGAAAAAAGTGACTTACTACTTATTGGTCCTTGTACTTATCACCATTGCAGCATCTGCAATTACATGATCAAAATTCAAACACTTGGCAATTGGCATATATTTATGATATTGCAGCATCCTGGGGTCACATGATCATTATTTGCGACTTTCCCAGATGACTTCTGACAAGCAAAACAATGGGAGGCACAGAATTCACTGAATGACTGCTGCGATTCACTTTATGATTGTGGCAAAAAGGTCATAAAATTAGGTGTAACTCCCTTAACAACTACCTTGCTTATGAACAGAAGTTCTGGTCTAATTGTGGTTGTCAGATGAGAACTATCTGTACATAATAGTTTGAATAGATGGTGGAACATCACAGGCAGTGATCTTAAATTTTCATTTCACTTTGTTAATTATCTCTAAAATTAAATTTAAAATATGGTAACATTTTATTTCAGTCATAGAATCTGCAGTATCTGCAGATTTAAAGATCTCAATAGGACACAAATGATTCCCACTGCTCCAATACCAACCAATGAATATATGCATACTAGAATTATAAAAAATAATTATAGAAGTATAGAAAGTTTGAGTTAACTTTCCATACTGCCTTCTTGTTGTGCTTAGTCAAGGAATTTGTTTTTTATTAATGAAGGGGAAAGATCCAGAAGAGGCTACAGAAAATGTAAACCTCAATTTTTGCAGCCTCCCATTTTTTCCAGTGCTGCAGATGATCTATGCTTGTTATTCCATTCATGTTTTGTGCACATAGAGCAGAATGAATCAAACTATGTCTAGATCTCAATTTAGATACATACATACATACATCCCCAAATATAATACAAAACAAACTGTACAAAAACTTCACTATACAGACTTTGCTGTGAAGATATATTACTGTATAAATATGTCAAATAAACTGAGATGCACAAGGTTTGTTACTACATTCCATCTCCCAAAAGGTCATGATCCCTTGAACCACCTTTCCAATCACAAATCAAAGACAGAATCAATAAGCACCTTTACTCATGCCCTATCTGAGTGAGAGTGCTGACCAAAACAATCCTAGTTGGCCCACTAGGACTCACCTATCAAAATCCACACATTTTCTGGATACAATCCACACCACAGCTTGGCATGTTCCTGCTCACAGGAGCCTCATTTCACAATACATGTAGTACAATGGACCTCAATAAGCACAATAAGTGTGACTTATGAAGATACAGGTTTTTTTGATAAGTCCAAAATGCAGGAGACTGTCAAAGCAATTAATATAAATGTATGTGCAATTCTACAAACAAAAGTGCTGTTCAAAATCTCTTATTGCTTGACTGACATGAAAAGGACCTTTCTATATACCACTATTACACTCGTCAAGGTAGAATGCTATTTGGAAGATTCATTGCAGTAGTACACAGACAAGGTAAATCACTCCTCTATTGCTAACAATGATACATTAGGGCTATCCCAAGACTTTGTTACCTGAGCAGTGCAGCACATTATGTCTCTAAGTCAAGGGACACAGCATTCAGGGCTAACTCTTTTTTTAACACTTGCATCATGAAATCACACAAGCATGTCCCCTTCCTCTGTCAAACTTCCCCCACCCAATAATAAGTTATTATTTAAATTCATGATTTGATGCTTTTTCAAAATACTCAAAATTGGATGACTTCTGGTTAATGACTGGGGCAACCAATTATTTAACTATATCCAACCTCAGCATAAGTCTCTTAAAAGATGTAAATAAATCCATCAAATTCAGTCACACTGCTAGATAAGCAGGAATTAAGAAAAGCCAACACGACACAAAATTCTGTTTCCAGAATAAGTGATCCCATTCAGGCAATCATCATTTCTTTAGGTAGATTTACACCTGAGCTTTTGTAGCATTTTCAGAAGTTTTAGTTGAGAAAATGGTCTAAAAATTATCTAAAAATACCTGCAACTGTAGAATACTGTATTTTGTGGTACTAATTATGAGAGTTTGCCTGACCAGTTTCTTTATCGTGTACAATTTGTGGACAACTTCAAAGCTCTTCTTTTTCAAAGTTCAAAAATTTTAAACAGGTTTTGTCTAGACGTTTCTTTGAATAGGAAAGCATACTCCAAAAGCAGGATTTAAAAACTAACTTATTTTGTCTCCCTAGCATCCACTCTTCTCTCCTCTTACATACCTATTTCAAATTTCCATCCTTACATTTTGTCCTTTGACCTCTATTCATCACACATTGGTGATGGCTCCTTAAAAGCCTATCTTCTCTTTTCATTCCACCTAGGATATTCAATAAAAACTAGCAGTTTTGACCTTCTGACAATAAATCCAACCAACTCACATACCACATAATTCTTAAAAGTCTGCTTGGACTTGTGTATTTTTTTTGCTACAGATGACTTCTATAAAGTTACTGTGTAAGTCTGTGAAGACTCTCACTCGTCCAGGGTAATTGCATCGCAACAAGGTTTAAAAA
>JANHZU010001686.1:382119-398345 GCA_032468055.1 Acrochordus granulatus
GAATTGAGAAAGCCTTTTGGATTAAAGGCGAAACGTCTTCGACTTGGGAAAAATCCAGTCCAGATGCCTGTTTTTTTAAACCTTGTTGCGATTACTGTGTAAGATAAAAAGAACTTAAAACATAATAGACAATAATGTATCCTCTTATAAAATAGTTCACTATTCCTATAAAGGAAGGGGCGTGGTGGCGCACGTGGTTAAGAGCTTGGCTTGCCGGCTGGAAGGTCGGCGGCCCGAGTTCAAGACCCGGCATTGCCATGCAGCAGGGTGAGCGCCTGCTGTTCTGCCCCAGCTCCCGCCCACCTAGTGGTTCGAAAGCGCACAAGCGCGAGTAGACAAATAGGTATCGCCCCTTCCCGCAGGAAGGTAACAGTGTCCATGAGCCTCAGGCGTCCACATGCTGGCCACATGACCACAGAACCGTTCCAGGACAACACTGGCTCTTCAGCTTAGAAACGGGGATGAGCACTCACACCCTACAGTCAGTCCTGACTTCCAGGAACCTTATTCCTATAAAGTGATCCTAATTTGATTTAACATTATTCTTCCTATCTCTAACAAAAAGAATTGGATTATAAGGCTTCAAATTGTCACATCACAACGCATCCTAAAACACAGGTACACAAAGGATCACATTGATTTACTGAAGATTTCCACAAGAATTAATTATACCCTAACCCATCTATTGCCCAGGTGATATCAGTAATACAGATAAACTTTATATGGAAAATATAAAAGCTGGGTGAGGCAGTACATTGTTCGTGCAGACATGTTAATTCCAAGTAATTTTAGCAAAATTTTGAAAACTGATTCAGTGAAAGGTACTTTGACCTTAACTATTATTTTCATTAAAAATCTATCCTTTTAATGACTAACTACCTTTTTACAATCATTTCAACTAATAGCAGTTGGCTTTTACAACCAAAATAAGCAGGGTAATTATATTTTGCATGTACTTTGTACCTCACTGAATAATTTCAGCCATACCAAGAGATGACAGCTTTTTCCCATTTATAAACTTTAACTATTTCATTTGTTTAAGTCAAGAAGTATTAAAAAAAAACAAGCAGAGGGCACAGAGTGAAAAATGCAGTGCAATTACATTTTTGTTGGAAATAAGCAAAACATGTGGGTTAGCTATGATAAAAATGCTCAAAGGGCTGTAACTGAAAGCAAAATTATGCACTCAAAGACTGTAACCTTTGCTACTGTCTACAGTAAGATTGCTGGCAACATAGACCTTTGAATAATTCAACATAACTCTGTCTACAACAACATAGACTAGTCACAGATTTCAGAGAACTATAGCTGCCTTGCAATCTTGACTTAAACTCTTTATATCCATCCAGTGCGTGAGACCAACACAGAAGTTGCTTGACAAGGATGTTATGTCATTAGCCACATTAACATACATAGTCCCAAGGAGTTCAAGGAAAACCCAGTGTGTCTTCTCCTTTATCTGTAAAACATGCTGTAAATTCCACTGCATCTAATAATCATATTTGTGGTAGGACTGTAAACCTTAGCACGGGTAAACACAGATAGCACAGGTAATTTTAGAATCTGGATTTTTTGCTGTCTTTTGGACAGTCATGTAAAAGAGGCACAGTGATGCAAGCAGCTAAGATGCTCGGCTTGCCGGCTGGAAGGTCGGCGACCCGAGTTCAAGACTCGGCATTGCCATGCAGCAGGGCGAGCTCCTGCTGTTCCGCCTCAGCTCCTGCCCACCCAGCAGTTTGAAAGCATGCAAATCCAAGTAGATAAATAGGCACTCTGGTGGGAAAGGCAACAGTGTCCGTGCGCCTTTGGTGTCTAGTCATGCTGGCCACATGACCACGGAGAGGCACCATTTTGTTGTATTTTGCAAATAGCAAAAATAATAAAATTAGTACTGAATGTATACAGTTTCTACTTGTTGATATGGCTTTCGTGAATGAATAGTCTAAAATATAAACATAATACAATATTTATGTTTATATAATATACTATATTGTAATATTTATAATATAAATACATAATAAAAAGTTGTAAAAATGAGCAGGTTAGCATATTGTGGGATTTTTTAAATACAAACTGATACAGGTAGTCCTTGAGTTATGACTTAACCAAAGTTACAACTCAATGAAGTTACAACAGACTCAAGAAGTTATTTATGACCTGTCCTTGAAGTTGCAACTGCTGCTGCAGCCTCACAGTCACATGACTGTATTTCAGGCAGTTCACAACTGACTTGCATTTACAAACAATTGCAGCATCTTATGGTCACATAATTACATTTCACAACTTTTTTCCCATTTTCCAACAGAAAATGGCAAAAACCTCCACCACTGGAGAAGCTGGTTTTGGACTTATAACCATGTGATTTAGGTTAATGACCATTGTGACTCACTTAATGACCATTGTAAAAACAATGATAAAATTGAGTCCAGTCACATGGTGACTCAATGTACAACTACAATTACTTATGACAAAAATCCCAGGCTCAATTGTGGTATTATGTCAAGGACTACCTGTAAAGTCTTGGCTCATAACACACCAGATTTAACTTTGGTTAAAAAGAAGAAAGTGTGGATGATTGATGTGGCAGTACTAGGTGGTAATAGAATAAAAGAATTGGAGAAGATCATGTATCAAAGCCTCAACATTAAAACAGAAAAATTATAAACTTTCAGATTTGAATGAGTATAAACCTACAATTGAAAGATTATAAATCTGTAAACTTTCCATGGTGGTCCCAATGATTATTGGCATACTGGGTGCCATACCCAAAAATCTTGGTTACACTTGGAAAATTGACAAATTCCCACCTCTCAGTTACAAAAGGCCACACTGCTTGGATCTGTACACATAATACGCTGAGACATTATGACATCCTGGGTTGATGAGGACTCAATGAGTATGAATGCCAACACTAACTAAAGAATTGCATCTGTAATTTCGTACTGTGGATATAATATTAATTTACTACATTTATATGCCATTTGATTCCCCAGCAGTTTACAATTGTTAAAATATTATCATAACAATACAGTACACAAAAACAAAAACAGCATGAGACAAAGGGACAACTATGGGAAAAGAACAGAAAGAAAGAAACGGACATCAATCATCCTCTCCAAAGGGCTGGGATGAATGGACTCCATTCTGATTCATCTTTTATCTATATAGGATTAGAGTCCACAGTTTTGGTGATGCTGTGTTTTCAATGTTTTATTATGGTTTGCAGTTGCTTTTTATTGTTTACATCCAGCTCTAAGATCCACCGATATAAGGAATCTGATAAATATTTCAAAGCTAAATAAAGAAAGTGCCTTTAGAAACCAGAGAGTTTAGATGTGCTGGATAGTGACAATAGCATAGCCTAACTGCATTACAAATATTATTATGTTGTTTTAAAATAACTTTTTGAATAAGAAATGAAGCACAATTTAAATCAAATCACTATATACATACATATCTAAATACAGACACACACCCACTGGGAATGATCAGAAGGAATTTCCCTGTGGCCAAGAATGGTAAAGCTGAAGAATATCTAGAAAAATATATTCAAAGATAATGTGTATATTTTGCATATGTGCATATAAAAATACAAATTGTACAGGTGCTTCTGAAATGGTCTGAAACTAAAAAAAAAAAGATTGTACATATAGAAGATATTAATATCTATTCTCAGTCTTAGCTCTTGTTTCCAGTGCAGTTTTTTTCTCATTCATAGTAGTCAAAATTAAGATGTCAATTATATTGCAGTCCTCATTTAGACCAGATTCATCAGCACCGTCAGTCATTTGCAAAAGCCCTTAAAATGAATTGAAGCATTCTCTTTTTTAATGTACAGCTTATTTGAGGCATAAGAGATTCCCAGCATGTATAATATCCTGAAATATCTTCACTATTTTTCACTGACTCCTGAACGTTGGCTTCAAGAGCATTAATATTTTGTGCAGTTGCATGGCTCACATTTGTAGCAATCATGTTTTCAGTACTTGTACAACTGTATTTGCGTATCCAACATTATTTGAATGGTGGTCAAGGAATATAGACAAATTTGACAAGATGTTACAGAGAGGATGGGTTGACAACAGACAGCCTGAGCGGAAGATGGCAATTTTCAGAAGATATTTATAAAACCTCAACATTATGAAAATTGGATAAAAACACAGTTCGTCCAGAGAACTAGGAAGGTTATTTTTTTTGTTTAGGATTACGATTGTTTTTGAGTCTTTCAAATATGGAGAGGCCATGCCAATATCACAAAACAAAGAATTTTTTTTCAAATAAGGTATTTAAAAAATTGTGTGTTCTCAAAAGAGAAATTGTGTACTGTGCATCTTTACCTAACTGAGTCAAGAGTGAACAGTACCAAATGCAGAGGCTATGATTATTCTCAGCATGAAGTTCAGAGCGTTTCTGGTCCTTAAGAAAGTGAAAAGGGATATGCCAACATTTTAGAAACAGATAAGAAATGCAGAGCATTTACTGTAAATAAAATATAAAGAGAGCTAAGCATATATATGTGCACCCTTTTCATATTGAAATAATAGCCAGTGGGTGTAGCACTTAATGCATTACGCTAAAACCAGGGAGATCCAGGTTTAAGGCACAAAATGTTCCCTGGAAAACTTTGGACTCTTCACTCTCAGCATATTTTTGGTGGGATTCAATGAGGTGAGGAGAAGAGAGGGAGATGGGAGTGGGAGCAGCATGTAAGCCATATCTTGGGCTTCTGAGAAAATTAACTGCATGCTGTTTAATTGTTTTTGACTCCTAGCAACCACACAGACAGATTTTCTCCATAATGATCTCTCCCTAACTTAATATTTCAGGTCTTCCAATGCTGCACTCATCACCCCTGTAGCTGAGTCCCTCTACCTTGCTGCTTGCCATCCTCTTTTTCTCTTTCCTTCCACCTTTCCCAGCATTAGAGCCTTTTCCGGAGAGCAACGTCTCTGCATAAGGTGTCCAAAGTAGGATCATTTGAGCATAATCATTTAGCCGGCAAGTGAGAACTGTGGGTTGGTATGGTTGATGATCCATTTGTTTATTTTCTTGGAAGGGTAGTAATTTATAAATTAATAAAATGAATTATGCCTCATTACTTTGTCAGAAATGTAACTCTGATTTCAGGGGTTTTAACTGAATCATGCTTAAATATTCTAAATCCATAATATGGCCAGTGAATTTTCTGAACATCAGAAACTTTGTAATGTATGATTTAATAATCTGAGACTGGAAGATGCAGATACATGTATTTATATTTAGCCCTTTTGGTCTGAAGAGTAATAATGGTAGCACAACTGTTTTATTTTTGTTAAAATGAACAATAGATTCAATATGAAAAGTGTTGATATTTCTGGCATTGCTTACTCCTCTCCTTTTTTTTTTCCTTTCAGGTCAGTGTTGACTCCTGATTGCCTGGACAAGTACTTGCAGTTTTCTTGGAAAGATTTTGGTAGTGGTTTGCCATTCTTTCCTAAGGATGAGACAAAATGACTCACCCAAGGTCACCCAGCTGTCTCGGTTTCCAAGGTGAGGATGGAACTCACAGGTTTCTACCCTGGTGCCTTAACCACTACACCACAGTGGCTCTACTCCTTCATTAAATGCAACTATTTTCAATCTTTCAAGTAATAGGGATCTCTCCTTAAAATTAAAATCCTTAAAATCCAAACTATAAAGATCTTAACTGGGGCCACCTTTTATTTTTTCTTATATCTTTTTATTTTTCTTATATCTTTGATTTACTGTAGGACAAAAGAACAAGTCATGTAGACTCAATACTACAATGTTTTATTTGCTAACTGGAGAATTGGCCAAATCTGGATAGAGAAAAATAATCTAAGATGACAATGAGCAGTAACAAAAGCAAAAAGGAATTCAGACAACCTTCTCTAACTGAAGAAGGTTCATGCTGCTGTATTAAAATGATGGTGCTCAGTTTTTCTGGGTGTTCAAGGTATATAGTAGGTGCTTCTTGAACCTGGCTTTCTTTTGTGCTATTTGTATAATTTCACAACAAGACCTCTGGGCTAATTTAACTTTATTAGAAATGTGTATTGGTAGAATTGCAATATGTGCATAAGATAGAAAATAACTGGTTGTTAAATAGTAGAAATGGCTTTCCCCTCCAGAACAATGATTCTCCTGGGATAAATAGGGACAAATGAAACATGTTTTCTAAAGACCACAATACAATAATGTTCCTCCATATCCATTCACATGGTGCATGTGCATAAGTGCAAAGAGATCAGCCTTAGCACAGACAGGCATTATGATGGTATGTGTGTGGGACAGGTAAAGATACTTATTTTTATAAATGTCTCTAATTAAAGAACACTTGGCAGTATGTTGAAGTACAAGTATTTGGTGTCATGATTGTAAAGTAAAATTTGTAAACAGGGATTGCATGTCACATATCTATGTGTTATTAAGAGTTTCCTTTATTCTTATTATCTTCTTGTTGATAAAAAGAAAAGTGGTGCACATATACTTCACTACAAAATATAAATTTTTAGGATTAGCCTCTTCTTTAGGGAAATCTTACAATAGAAATGCCTTTTGAGGATAAACATGTATGTTTTGAATCTGTAATATAATATTTCCCCTGAAGAAAAAGCATGTCTGGATAGAGATTTTGCAAAAATGTATGTGTACACTTATCTTCCTTTCCTTTTACCTCTGCGGTCTGATGCATTTCCTTCTCTTTGTTTTGTTTCTTTTATAGTAAGGGCATCTGGGGATCCCAATTAGCCTTGGGGTGCAACAGATTTCTGCCCTGACGTGTAATTTTTAAATAAATTATTTTAATTATAAAAACTGGAAGGTGGACTACTTCAAAACATCTAGCATCTTGCTTATTTCCAAAAATGCCCCTGGGCCCCAAAATTTCACTTAGGAAAAAAAGTGTTTATTTGTTTTAAAATATTTCCATTGCTTCAGAAAAAGAATAAAATAAACAGGAATAATAGGGAGCTTTTGTATTTATGTGGGGAATTAAAAGAATGGCAAAAAGCATTCTGGTAAATTGGCATTTTGTCATTGATTATGTTCCATAGAAATCATTTGGTGAATGTGAGAATATTCACAATATACCATATTATCAAATATTCTAAGTGTGTCCACTAGATCCCAAAGCTTAAGGACTCATAGTATACTACATACCTGAACAGTCAGGGTTATTTCATTTCTCTGAATTTAGACAAGCTAGCTGTGGAGGCTAGATACCAAAATAGCCAGGTTTTTCAGGTGGTAAAGCAAACAGAGACAATGGGAGACAAAATCCCTCTTTAGACATCACATTTTAAAAATATTGTAGAAAAAAATATAGCAGTTGTGAAAAACATGTATTAATTTGAACATTCAGTATCTAGCTGAGCAGTATTAAACTGGATTCATCACAAGCACTTCCAGTTCAGCTTTTCCCTATTAGAGGAATCAAAGCACAAACCCAAATATTTTTTACTCACTTTCAAGAAAGTGAAGCCAAAGAAGATTAATCTAAAGGCTGCTTGAGTGACTTTAAAATAAAGAAATATAAAATGGGACAAAAGAGACTCCTATCATCTGTCAATATTGGTTCTGCTCAAAATGAGCAGTATCCTTTTCTCCTCTGGTGAGTTGAGCAGTACTTATTTTGTTAATTTTGCAGTATTATACTAATAAAAACATATCCTTGGAAGTAATACAGGAAAAAATAACATAATAATCCTAAACACACATTAAAACAGACATAATAGATGGTTGCCCAGAATTACATGATTGGCCAAAGTCCTATTTGAATCAGCATGATTTTAGGGTATTCTAGAATGCAGAAAAATATGCCATCTGCATCTTCAGGGACAGTATAAATGGATGGGACACTATCAGTGGTATTCCTCTTTTTTGGTAGCATGAAATCAAAAATGGAGAATGTAACATTAGCAAGAAAAAGGAGCCCAGCAGTAGTTTTGAATGTTTTTCATGCAGGAGGCAGAGGGGTATGGATTGCTTCCATCAATCTGTTCCTGCCATCAAAACTATTCTAGGCAAAATTACTGGGTTAGCCTCTACACTGAGCTAGTACTTGGAATGATTGATTCAGAACGGTCTAGATTCCTCAGAGCAATTTTTCAGCTTCTGAAGTGTACAGCAAACACAGCTTTAGGAGGCTGTGATGCTGAGGGTTGAAACAAGAGCCTGATTTATTTATTTATATACCATCTTTATTTTTATAAACCACTCTAACTAGCAAACATATCTAATATCCTTCCTCCTCCAATTTTCCCCACAACAACCCTGTGAGATTAGTTGGGCTGAGAGAAATTGACTGACCCAAGATCATCCAGCTGCTTTCATGACTAAGGCAGAACAAAAACACAGGGCCTCCCACTTTCTAGCTTGGTGTCTTAATTCTTCACTGTTCTGGTGTCAAATATATCCACATATAAGTTACCATTCAGTTAGAAGCAGGTCATAGGGTTAGAGCTTTGTTGTATAGGCTTATCTCCCAAAGTGTGTCTTTTCTTGGACTATGAACAAAGGAAATGAAGTTTTACTGTACACTTTCATCAATATATTGTTTCTTTGTTGAGTAGAATTAGAAACTAAGGTATATGCACACTGAGAAAACCTTTTCTATAATTTCTTTTTATGATATCACTTAAACAAAAAATACTTAGTCAAGATTCAATATGTTACCATAGGTAGTTCTAATGGATATAGTTATATTATGTGTGTCTCAACATAGTGCCACAGATGGCAGCCTGAGTGAAGTGACTTCTTGGTGTTTTTTTTCCTCTTGCATTTCCTGTTGCAATTCTACAGTTCTGTATAACTCTTTGTGGATTACATATACCGGAGTTGAACCCCTGAACATTGGATGACTTCCTATGAGTGTTTTTTGTCCTGTTTTTCCTGTTTTCAAAGAAGAGCTGAGAAGTTATGTGGACATTTTGGTCAGGGGAGCAGCAGCACATTGTAGCAGCTGGAGGAAAAGGAGGAAGAGAGGGAAGTGTGCATGCCAGAGGAAAAAGAGTAAAGGAGAGCATGGTGGGATGCAAGTATGGGATGCAAGTAAGGCTGAGAAGGAAAGCATTCATGCATTACTTCCATCCATTCACTTAACAAATTTGCATTCACTTATCAACAAAATGGATGAATTGCTCCTCATAAATTGTATAAATGCTGATTTTGCATGCTCTGCAGCACTTTGCTTCAGAGAAAACTTGGCTCAGAGAGATTGTTCTGAATACAGCAATATAGATTCTTGGATTTCAGATTCACAAAGCAGACCAGTTAGAAAAAAAAAAGCAGACCATCTGGAAAAAAAAGAGAAGGGCGCATCTGTTTTTATATAAATGAAAATTGGTATAAAGAAGTCTTATTTGCTATAGAGAATTTGCAATAAAGACCTAGAAGCATTCTTCATCAACTGTAAACCATTTTATTTTCCACAGGAGTTTGTCTGTTTCATTCTGGCTGGAATCCATATTCTCCATAGGCCTCTATAGTTGGGGCACAACAGAACTTAGCTGACCTTATAATCCACACAGAACAAAAATATCCAAACTCTTTACTTATTGTTTTAGGGCACTTTAACAGAGCAATTCTCACCCATGAACTGCCCAGATATAGAAAGCCTGTCAGTTGCCCCCTTAGGGATAAGAATACAATGGATTATTGCTATACTACAATAAAAGGTGCTTATCACTCTGTTTCCCATCAGCCTTTCTGATCACTGAAACTTAAAACTTCAGAGCTTGTGGTCAGAACAGTGAAGAGATGGTCTGAGAAGGCAAAATTAAAGCTGCAGTCCTAATATTGACAGGCCTAAAGTTTGATCTGTCATTGAAGCTGCTTCAGCGGATTTGAATTAATTTACTTATACTGTGACATCATGCATCAGTTTTTGTGGAGACATGTGTGTGCCTACCAAAGCCAAGGAGCTGCAAGTGTAGGAAACCCTCCAGGTCACAGACCAATTTTTTTAAGGGGATAACTCTTTCTTTTCAGGTCCCAATAAAGGTGATCTGACAAAGTGATCAATGATGTTTCTGATCCATTCCAACCAAATCAAATATGAGCAACTACATCTGCAAGGAAAATCACCAACTCATCAAGATGGCCTCCTTATCCAACCTATCCTTCCTCACTAATTGGGATCATCTCGAACAGTATGACTTGCCAAAAATCCACAGTTAAATGCCGTTGACTAGGTTTTAACCTAAGTACAAAGCAGTATTCAGTCATAGTAATTTTTGATCATAATTATGCCAATAATCATTTCAATTCCATTGTCTGGAGGTCAAGTCATGGCAACTGGATTTTTTTTCTGTTGGTTTGAGATATTTCACTGCTTATCCAAGTAGCTTCTTCAGTCTGAGAAAAAATTGGTTGGGGGATCCCATATATGTCTTCCTTGATGGTGCATTTCTCACTTAACCTGATTAGGTTTGTTAAATGGACAATAGGAGATGTGATTTGATAAAGAGTCTTTGGGATGTCGATGCTCAACTCCTAAATCCCTTTCTCTTCCCCAAGTGGATCGTTAAGTGTGATCTCCCTGGTGAACCTGTGAAGTGGTCTTAATCTTCCTGGGAACATTCTTCCCATTACTTTTAGGTAAACTAGGAAGATGCCTGGTATTAACAATCAGGATGAGGCTTCACAATCAGGTTTTTTAACAGTCTGTTCCAAAGATGAATCAGGTATGACATGAAATGTTTGCCAAATTGTTAAGAATTCCCTAAAATCCCTTGTAATCTCTTGTAATTCAGCATCTATATATACATATATGTGTATGTAGTACTGTGTGTATGGACACTGATGTTAATGTCAAACAAAATTACCAAACATTTTTAAAAATAAAAGGACTGCTTCTTAGTTTATAAAAAACTGTTACTTTAAACAGCTGACTTTAGTTAAACTAATACAAGCCACATTGGGAAACTTTTATTAATAACAATCCCATTACAGTATCAGAGTCATAAATTAGGTGACACTAACTTCATCGATTCATAAGGGTGGAAAGGACTTTGGAGATCTTCTAGTCCAGCTCCCCTACTCTAGACAGAAATCTGCTTTAAAGTTAGACACTCTGAAGGAAAACTTCACAATTCCATCTGCTTGTAATTTTGACCCTAATCTACTCAGATTTTACAGTACATCTGCAAAATCTGAAAGAAGTCTCTTTCTTTCACTGTGTAGTCACCATTCTGAGATTAAAACATGATGAGAAATCTTCCATTATATGATTTAAATTTATACTTCACAATGCAATAGAATCAATTTACTAAAAATGTGTATGCAAAACTTTAGAATTATGGTTCTACAATTTCCAGAGATATCCAATGCGCAAAAGAATGTTACTCTTCTTTCAGCCATCCTAGTGAACTGAAGTGCATTTCTAAGCTTCCATTATCAGAAGATTTCTAAAATTTGCTTGCAGCAGTACCTTCCTCCTATTAAAAGTCCACTGAACTCCAGGTTAGCAAATGTCTTCCCCATCTTAGCGTTGACATTAAAATATCATCATGCTGAAAAGTCGTTTCTAGCACTTAGAATAAATGAGCAGACTTTGGCATATAAATAAAACTTGAATGCTTTAATCTATTTTACCACAGAATTGGAACTAGATCTAGCCTAGAATGTCAAAATGCCAGAATTATAGAATTATTAAGCTAGGACTTTAATAGTAATATTCTTTTGCCCATTGGATATCTCGGGGTTATAGAACTTTTGGAGTGAGACAGTAAATAAAAGTTTAAACATTGTGAAAATCAAGAAGGAAACTCTCTACATTTTTTATCTCATGAAACTCTAGTGATAGCTTGCACACCAGATGTATCTCCTTGAGGAGATCATGCCATATATTAAAACATCATTTCATCTGGTGGGAGTGCCCACTAGATAAAGTCTGAAGAAAATAAAAGTTCCTGGGCAGGTACATATCACTAATTTTATACATTTGCACATGTGATTAAGTAATAGGTCTACCAGGGGCATGCTGGCTGAGCAGTTAAGATACTAGACTTGTCAGCCAGAAGGCTGGTGACTAGAGTTTGAGACGCAAGCATTGTGGCATAACGAGGTGAACTCCCCAGCTCCTAGCAATCTAGCAGTTTGAATGCATGTAAAAACACAAGTAGATAAATAGGTACTGCCTAATTTGGTGGTAAGGTAACAATGTGCCGTGTGCCTCGGCTACAGTCATGCTGGCCACATAACCACAGAAGCACTTTGGACAACACTGGCTCTTCAGCTATGAAATGGAGATGAGCACTGCCTCCTAGAGTCAGTCACAACACTGCCAGGGAAAACCTATACCTTTACCAAATGGTATGCAGCAGTGACCATATGACTCCAATTTCTCCTTATCTGACTATAAGTGTCTAGATCCAACAAGTCTGGTAGCAGGATGTACCTGAGAGCTTGCAAATCTATCATGTGCCACCTTCCACAAGTGGCATGGTACCAACATAAGAGGACAGTATCTATACTCAAGAACATGCATTATTCCTTTTTTATTATTATTCAAGTCATCTTCTAATTTCTCTTGCCCTTTTACTGAGTGCAGCTCTCTAAATTTTTTTTGCAGTACGAAAGAAATGAAGAATGAAAAGAGGTTAAAGGAAAAAGTACTTGGTGCACTTCATTAATACCACTGGGAAATGTTCCATCTAAAGTAGCTTGTTTTCTTTGTTAATAAGTTGCTTTCTGCATATATCATTTGCCTTTGACCCTGACTCATTGCATTTACAGAATCATACCTTGTATTTTGCAATACAAAAAGTTATTGCCAGTTATATCCAAGACAACAAAAGAGTATAGAAAATGTATCTACTGGATTTTACCTCATTAAAATGTTAGATGTGGACAAGGCTTAAAGACAAAGAGAATATCTACATTAATGTTTAATATTTATTTTTAATCAAGGAGGTAAAAAAGATGACAAGAAACTGGTGTAATAATATAAGAAATAATTATATGGTGGAGCCTTATTATTAAAGAGTCAGCTGGAAAGATGCTGATTTCCTTTACCATGGTATCATCATGAAAAAAAAGGTCAAAAGACAATTATTATAAGAAAGAAATCATATACGATCTTCTGGTTTAAATTTCACATCAGTTATACATTAATAAACTTAATCTAGGCAAACATTATTCTTTCTTCAGCTTCCAGCCTACAGTATGAAGGGGATAGTACTGCTAGAATAGATCCCTTTCAGAGATTAATATTGCACCAATCCATTTTTTATTTCCAAAATGGGAAATCTAAAATCATGGCTCAAATCCTATAGGGGGTTGTCCAATTCTCTCTCTGGGGCAGATGTGGACCAAGATGGTCCAACCTCAGCTGAGGATTTCTATACTGAACTAAAGATACTCATATGAACAGCAGTTCCTATCCACAAATCAACAGTAACTACTAGATGAATTGGATCTATGCACATTAAGTACTGGAGATGCCATTAACTTTTTTTGAAGTCAGCAAACCATTAGATCTTCCCACTGTAAACATTATCTTTTTTCAGATCATACTCCCCTCCTCCATCTGCTGCTAGTTGCTGCTGTTTATTTTTAACTCCTGTCCTAAACCCTGAAACACAAAAACAATGTTAATTTGTTTTATTAATTTTACAGAAGTGTCATTTCTTGAGCTATTAGAGCAATTAAAATATTGAGAAAATATCATTAAATAGGCTTTATAAGGCCAAAGTCAGAATTATTCTGAATAACTTTCATGACCAGGCTAAGTTTCCTTCTGTTTTATGAAGTATCTCTCTGCCAATTTCATGTCATATTTAATTTACACCTTCAAAGTGAACGCAACAGTCCAAGCTTTTCTTCTTTTGCAGAGGAATCTACATATTCAATACAAATTCAGTATTTATTTTTATTTATTCATACTCATATTTGAAATGGATATATTTACAAAAAGAGCTGATTGGATAGATCTGTTACAATAAAAAACAGCCATACATGAAACTAAAAGTGTACGTCTCCATCTTATGCTATTATTTGTGTTTGGTTTCTATGCAGTTTTTGAATAGGTTTCAGACACAGCCAAAATGGAGAAATGAAATCATTTTAAACAATATTAGCTTTATATTTGCATTATGGGGATATTTAAACATGAATCCATATAAGTATCCCTTCTATTTTATGAAGCACCAAGTATCATAAAAACTGTGTTTAAAATGAAAAGAATAGTAAAGCTATATGCATCCTGATCCTAGAGAAATTTAAGTAAAATTAAGACCCTTAGTATTCAAAGGATTGTAGACGCCAGTATATTGCATGATTTTTCTGGAAAAAATCCATATTGACTCCTTTTTCATTTCTTTTTCCTTTTTTCAGATTTCCCCCTATTCCTATTCTAATAATTATAAACATTTTTACTTAAAACACAAATTTTATATATGTTATATATAGGGCTGAAGGAATGGGAATTCCACAAAATCCATATCAACAGTTAAAAAATATCTAGTCAGCATAAAGTGTGTTATGTTCTTTTCCCTTATTATACTGCATACTGTGCTGCCAACAACATATGCTGACACTCCATAAGGTTTTCACTTCCAGCTCCAACAGATACCAAAAAGCAATATGTTTCTTCAAACCAGCTTCACTGGTTGCCGGAGATACTCTTCTAGCAGCAGCAAAATTGTTTTATGCATATGCCATGCATTCTGTAAACTGACCAGAATATGTTGAATTTATGTAACTGGACTGCTCTTAAAGCCAGTCACTAATGTGAAAGCTTAATACCATTTGAATAAGACCAATGTTGGAAATATTATATGGGGACATTTGCGGATTTACTTTAAACATACATAGTCTAAGCATCAGTGGAATCATTTTTGAACATACAATAAAGATTCTGAAAAAAGTTTTTAAAATGGTTTCAAGGAAACTTTTCCTTGAGTGTTCATGGAAATTATGGTTAACCCTTAGAGGACTTAAAGTAGAAGTAGAGAACATGGGCCTTCCACATGTCACTGACAATTTGGTTAGAGCTGTTAAACACTCGAGTTCAGTAGTATTTGGGAGGCCATAAGATTGCCAACTCCAACCATCTCCACATCAAGGGGTGCAACTAAGTAAAACAATATTGGACAAAATGATAAATATTGATTATTTGCTTAGTTCAATAGTAATGCTCATGGCTCTAGTAAAGGAAACAATGAAATGCTTCATAAGCAACTTATCCACTTAAACAGTTCAAGACAACAAACTTGAAATACGTTTTGTTGAATGGTCTGCTTCTTATTCTTGAGGGTTTTTATATTTTCCATTTAATTGTCTGGAAACTGCTGTTGTTATTGCCATATCTTGATGTATTGAAACTAGTGCTTTTCATTGATAGCCAGATTTTACAATCAAGTTAGCAAGTATGAATGCTTATATCCACTCAGGGTGATACCAAACTAAAAGGGACAAGTTTACTTTCAAGAAATAGTAGTACAGCATTATGTATAAAGAATAAGCACAGAAAGGCACTGTTTTTCTTACACGCGCATATTTATTCCACCTTGAAATAGTTAGGTACATCACGACCACATAATGTTACTGTGAAACCTGGAACTGGGATTATGTTGATCAGTCAACTATCACAAAAAAAATAAACTATAAGAATTTCCAAAATATTCTTACTTCTTTTTAAACAGCCTATTAGGTCAGTATTAGCAGGTGATGGGAGATACAAGAACAGTTTTAAATGTCACCTTTCTAGTTCATTGAATCTAAAAAACAAAAATGATCAAAGTCTTAAAGCTGCAAAATGGTCCTAACTGAAGTTCCAGTGAACTAATTAATTGCTCCTACAATTTTTTTCCTTATAAAACCATACTATTGTTTAAAAAAAACCCTGGTCCTGAATGCAGAAATTCCTATTTCAGAACTTAATAATTTTAGGTAAAAGTCAAAATAGGAGATGATGTAGCTGAACTGGTTAGGACCAATAGCCCAAACCGTATATTTCTACTCTATTAATGGACACCAACAAGGTATATATGGTATGGCTAGGAAGTGTTTTGAAACTTTACAAAGTCCAGTTACTTTGACCTCTAATTGCTCTCTTTACAAATTTTGTTTCATGCCATATATTTTTCTATCATATAGATCACCTCTCTAAACATTTCTAGCTATTATTGTTTTATTATGGAGAAATATTTATGGTTGGTTGCATGGTTAGCCAAATGTTTAAACTGGATTTGACATTTTTATCCACCTACTGAGTCTTCCAC
>JANHZU010001686.1:402610-440592 GCA_032468055.1 Acrochordus granulatus
AGGAAAGGAAAGGAAAGGAAAGGAAAGGAAAGGAAAGGAAAGGAAAGGAAAGGAAAGGAAAGGAAAGGAAAGGAACGCCTTACCAGAGTTTTGTTGCCGTTCTTGCTGAGGGGACCCCGGAAAACTCCCTTGATGTTGCGAAAGTGCCCATTGCTGAGATGAGCGGAGCTGATGACAATGTAATAACACTCCATGGAGCAGCGGCCTCGCGGGCTGCCGCCGTTTCCATACACCCCGGGGCCGCCAGACCAGGCAGGCTGCAAGGCGCCGGGAGAGGGGCAGGCTGGGCTGGCCGGCTGGGCTGAGACCAGGAAGCGGCGGAGGAACGGGACGATCCGGGAACAGCCAGGCTGTGCGCAGAGGCATGGACCGTCTCCCTCCGGCTCTGGTCTCCAAGTGCGGCGGCGGCGGCGGCGGCGGCGGCGGCGGCGGTGGCCGAACTCTTCTGCTTCTTTGCCGAGGCGGGGAGCAAGACCGGCGGCCGGCCGGCTTAGCTGCGGCGGGAGCCCGCGGGCCCCGTTGGCAGCCTCCGTCGCTCAGCGCCGAGCGGGCAGCGGCCGGAGGAGGAAGGGGGGCGGCGGCGGCAGGCGCAGCATCTTTCTCTCGCTTCGCTGAAGCGGTCTGAGCTGCTGCCTCTCGCAGGCATGGCGCTGTTATAGCGCACAGCCTTGCCGCTCCGTTGCACTGAGCCAATGGCAGGGAGCCACTAGGCTGAGCTGGGAGCTGTCAGAAAAGTGCATCTGGTCACACGCTGCCGTCTGCTCCCCCCCTTTCAAGGGGAAAAAGCCCCCCCTTTCTGGGCTGTCGAGCGCTCCCCGGGAAAGAGCAATCACAGCCTGAGGGCGGGAAAGCGAGAGGGGCTGTTGTGGCTGTCCCGGTCAAAGAGAAGGCGGAGGTCGGCCTCCCGCGGAACGGGAGGGAAGGCCGCTGTTTGTCCCCGGCCGGATGGCCGGCGGAGGGAAGTCTTTCTGCCGCTGCGGCGAATCTCCCTTCCCAGCAAGCGACGTTCGAATCTGCTCCCTTCGCCCGGCGGAGAAGCGGGGGTAGCGCTTCTGCGCCCCCTCGCTGAGCGAAGAGAAGCGCCGCTCCGTTCGGCTCCGAGGCTGCGGGGCTCTTCGCACAAGGAAGGCTGCCCGTCGGGGAGAGATCTCCAAGCCCCGAAAGCACCGTGGAGCCTCTCTGTTCGGAGGCCGTTTATCTGAGAACAAAATGCTAGGGGCCGTCCCGAGGACTGCTTCTCTAGGGGTCGTTTCCTCGAGGAACTGCGACCCGCACCTGCCTCTCTGGGGAACGAGTGAAATCTTCCTCAGCGAAATGTGCTGGAAAGCGACCTCCGTCACCCCAAGCCCCGGATTGGCTGGCAGGAGAGACACACTGTAGTGCGGCACATCTCGGGGGCGCTCCGCTGAAGGGAACCGCAACGGAAAAGGGCCCCGTTGTGGCTCCCGATCTTTGGGGGTTTTTGAATAGTTTTCTGCTGCCCGCAGAGCGTCGCTCGGCGAGCTTTCCTGAGTTTCCGCGTTCGCCGCCAGTCAAACTTAAACCCTCGAGAGCCAAATTTCACGACTGGCTGGGGGCGGGGCAGTCTCTGGAAGCGCGAGATACGCTCATAGACAGGGTGAGCTCAATTCACACGTGGGTGCGAATGGGCTTCCGGAGTAACGCGGCTCCACCGCCTCTTGACTTCAAGCCCCACCGCGCGATTGCCACACGCTGCTTCTTTAATAGGATCTCCCCGCCCCCTTCAGCGTCTCCTTTTCATGCCCGGGCTGTCCCTCCTCCTCCTCCCTCGGGTTAACCCGTAATGGTCCGGTTCTCAAGTCTATAGTGTTGTGCTCGCCCAAGCTCACTTAACGAAAAAGTGTCTTTTCTAGCCTGCAGCGCCTCATCCATCTTGCCGCCCGTGTTGAACGTACTTTATTGGCGTTAGCAAGCACTTAAAGGGATCAATAATAGCCAGCAGACAGCCTGGGGACCGCACCTTCTTCAGTGGTTTTACGAAGATAGATTGATTCCTTCCTTCCTTCCTTCCTTCCTTCCTTCCTTCCTTCCTTCCTTCCTTCCTTCCTTCCTTCCTTCCTTCCTTCCTTCTTGTAATGCAAAGCTGGCTAAATTTAAAGCGGATGGCTACCCAGACTGCCCCTGGCATCTTTAAAATGAGGATGCAAGACGGCTCTCTCTTTGTACACTCTTCCTCCCCCCATAAGGTTCTCCGCTTACCTTGGGTCATTGAATTGAATATTAGAGAGCGGATGAGAGAAAAGTCTTTTTCATGATTAGCATAAAAAAATAAACTATAAAATAAATAAATAAATAAACCCTATCCCTAACTGAAAATTATAAATGACAGTCTTTAGAAATTAAATCCATTTTAGAAGTAAATTGTTGAAGTTAATAATTCTGTAGTACTGAAAAAATCAGGTATAGAACAGCTTACAGGAAAGAAAATTGTTAGCTGGTTCTCACACCTTGTAATAAATCTTTTGTTGTTTATTTAACCAAGTATTATTTAAGAAAACACAATTAATTGGGAATTCTTATCCTAAGTCCAAATCATTTACATAATTTACATTATCAGCAATGTAATTTATATAATTCACAAATTAAACAAACCATATTAGGGAGCAGTGTAATGTTTGAACTTACAAGAGGAGTAGATAAAGTTGTGATTTGGAATACAACTCCTGCAATTTCTACTCATTGAAGCTGGAATTTGTGGGAGTTGTAATTCAAAACAGGTAGGAGGGCTCATACATATTTTGTGTTTTATACTATTATTTCTGATAGAATAATTATATCATTTCACACAAAATAGCAATAATATTCAGTACTATTCATCACAGTTGGAGATTTTAGTAGGATGCAATTATTTATTCCAGAAAAATCAAAGGGTCTTACTTCATAGAGTTGCAGTGGTATTAAAATACTGATTTTCAAATCAACAGCTGTTACAACTGGTCACCTATAATCCAATACATTCATAGATAAACTCCAATGTCTTATATGGCCTAATATAAGGGCAAACAACCTAGATTATTTTGTATATTTTGGATTATAACATCCACAGTTATATCATAGTTGGTGATATGTCTGGAATATCTACCTCCTCTAATTAAATTAAAAACCTCCTTCTCTAATTAATTAAAAATGGCAATATGGGAGATATGAATGGTTAAAATAAAATGTAAATTTAGCTGGGAATAACTGAAATTAGGAATAATCCAGGTTCATAAATCAATGTAAGATTTGATACAATTGTATACTTAGTCTTAATGTAGTTATATTTTATGGTTCAGCACAATATTCTGACTATAGTTTGTTTAATGTATCATGATTAAATTAACCATATTATAATATGCTATGTTCATCTATACAGATTTAAGCATTAATCCTTAATATGAGAACCTGTGAGTGAATCCCTTAGAATCTTAGCTGTAAATAGGCATTTTTATAGTTTACAATTATTTCCATATAAATATGTTTGTGTTTACCCTGTGACACTCTATGGAAGCAAATGTTGGACTATGAACAAGCAACACAGAAAGAGTCCTGATGACTTTCAGTTTTGATGTGAAGAATACTCATGAGAATACCATGGATAACCAGGAAAACAAACAAATGGATCATTAAGCAAATCAATCTAGAGTTCTCACAAATGACCAGGCTCAAATTATTCTACTTTGGGCACATTATGTAAAGATCTAGCAGTTCTCTCAAGAAGATTGTAATTCTGGGAAAGATGGAAGGAAAGAGAAAATAAAGTAGAGATCTGACTCTAGGGGGTGGTGCTCATCTCCTTTTCATAGTTGAAGAGCCAGTATTGTCTGAAGATGCTTCTGTGGTCATGTGGCTGGCATGACTATACACCAAGGTACATGGAACACTGTTACCTTCCCACCAAATGTGGTTCCTATTTACCTACTTGCATTTGTACATGCTTTTGAACTGCTAGGTTGGTAGGAGCTGGAGCAAGTAATCGAAGCTCACCCGACTATGTGGGGCCTGGGTCTCAAACGTGGGCTGCCGACAAGCCCAGCATCTTAATCACTAGGCCACTGCACTCCCATTAAGGAAAGGGAAGAAAAGGACAAATAGCAGCAAGATGGTGAGTGGACTTGATTACAGTGGCAAAGCATCAGGTTGGGTATAGATGATCCTACAGGAGATTTATTTGTGTGATTGTTAAAATTCTACACCACCTTGATGGCATAGAATCAATTATAATCAATGAAATATAAAAACATTTAATTTTAAAAAATGAACTGTAAATTCACTCTTTTTGAATTAAGCTTTTGAAATGACCTTTGTCACATGGTGCTAGAAGCAAAGTTTCCCTGATCATAAGAAGAATGTATAGACTACCATTGAGAGCTTCCTCCTTCCCAAGGTTTTGTTTGAGAAGATAGGATCAGCTCACCAGAGAAGTCTCAGGGAATGAATTTTATTAAACAAATACTCTGAAGCATATGGTTTTATTTGGGGGAGGGGGGAGAGAAAAAGGGATAGAGAAGTCAGTAGGAAAGAAGCTCATTATGCATAATAACTACCCAGAGAATTCTTTTCACAATTTCTTCCAAACTGCATTTCTGTGTTATCCACTTGGGGGAGTATGGAAATTCTCTAAATAAATTCTCTGTTTGCAAAGTTTAGGTTAAAGTACAAATGGCACTGGTTATTTTAAGCCATCTTTCAGGGTGAAGGAGACACCTACACTGCTTGGAATGAAAGTTCTTGTAGTTCAGCACACCTGAAAATGATACATTTCAAAATGTATGAAAATTTTGCATTTCAAAATTTGTTATTTCCAAATCATTGCCCTAGCTATCCTTCCCTGGCTTTAATGGATAGGCAGAGAAGAATTAAAATCTGATGCAAGCCCTGGCTTTCAGTATTATGAAGACATGGAATCATCATTTTGAGGCACCAGCAACTGAAGCCACTGACAACAAGATATTTAATTTAGTGCAGGAGAGGTGAAACATACAGATATGTATGTTTGATGGATATCATGTCTATTAGAATTTGCTGCTTCTATTGTAGCCTACTGCATAAGTGATCTTATCAAAGCATATCTTTTATGCCAGTCATGAAAAAAAGTGGCAATATATTTGTACTGAGATGTTAATGTACATTTTACAGAATCCTAGAGTTAGAAGTGTTCAGAGAGGCCATCTTGTTCAACCCCAACTCTGTGTTGTGGCATCTCTGACAGATGGCCATTCAGCTTCTGAAGCTTAGCAAAGGAGAATTCAATGCCTCAAGTGCACTTCTCCTTCGTGTTGGATAATGCCTTAAATTTTCAATCCCGTGTATATTTGTCCAGATGTAGATTCCCCTGGATTCACTCCTAACTAATTATGCATGAAGTTACATGATAATTTTGCTGGCTCATTTCCCAAAAATCACCTAGAATCTGTTGCTGGCATATGTTGCAATCTTCCAGCAGCTCAGTCAATATGGATAGAGGTAACAAATGTTGGGAGTTACTCTTCAGCAACATCTGAAGAACCACAAGGCTCCTTTTCCATATTATTAAATCCTTGGTGCTTCTGCATACACACATATTTAGGGACTTTATTTTAAAATATATCAAACATACAGGTGTAATAGAAATGAGAAAAGCATTAAATATACAATATTGGTCTATTTTTTAATTATTCTTAAAACATTATAATGTCCTTACTATGACATTGACTATTTAAATGGAAAATGCACATTTATGCTGTATCAATTTGAAGCTATTAAAAGACACACAAGAATTTGTACATGGTTTTGTAACTAAATTTCCAATAGCTTCAATTAGTAAGGCCAATAAACATTGGAAGTGGTACCTTGCAACATTTAGATGACCACAAATCCTCCTCTGGTGGTACAGACCAGCCTTCTCAAACTTACTTCCCCTCCAAATGTTTGGACTTCAGTTCCCAGAAATCTCTAATCAGCATGACCATGGTTGAGAAAACAGATACAGTACCTGGAAGGCACCCAGATGCTGGTGGCCACAGAAAAATGCTGCTTCTAGCTGCGAAATAAAATGATTGAATCATTCTACAGTTAGAAAAAGGAAGGTATATCTAAGAAATGCTGATAGATGTCACTTCCCTGTCAGAATTTGCTATCTTTATCATCTGTATCCATGATAATAAAGGCAAAAAATTTATGATAGGCAGTTTCCACTAACCAGAATATGCTATCTTCCTCAGTATGCATTTTGACCTGTGAAGATCATTTTGACAGCTGTCATTCAGTCTCCTTTCAAGATTTGGTATCTGTTGCGTTCTTGATGCAAGCTGAGAAGAGTAAAACATTGTCAGAATTGTTACTTTCAGTTAAAGAACTCCTGCTTCATTACAAAAACAAAGTTGCAAACTTGTTTACACACACACAAACAGAATGCATCAATTATTTTCCATTTGATATTCAAAATAATAATAATGTCATTCTTAAGACTAATGCCCTACAATATTTCAGTCTTCTAGTATTAGGCATGTTATAAAGCCTCCCATTATGTAATACCCTGGCAATATTTAATTCTTGATTCTTGATTCTTGATTCACTAAAGACATGTAGATACTAAAGAATGTAAATATTACATTCCAGTAATATTTGCTGTTTCTGGCAAACTAGTACCATATTAAGTTTAATGCTAAAAGCACCTTAAGACCTAATCAACATGTCATTGAGGTCGCCAGGCTATGATCAGTGTTAATTCAAATTGCAAGTAAAGGTTTTGCATTTCTAAATAATCCTTTGTAAATAAGGACATCACCATCCTTTTGTGCTAATATATTTCAAATAGCAGAAACTAGTGTAACCTTTGGGACACACACACACTGTACTCTCATTATTCTACAATATACCACAATATATCCATATGTGTGTGTGGATGGATGGATCAATAGACAACAGATGTTGCATGTTAGATTTTCTCCAAAAGGATTCTCCCTTACAGAAATCATGAGAGATGAGATTTATTTCTGGCAATTATGGATATGAATAAGAAGAGGCTTAAATAACATTGTCTACTGACAAGCTAAAAAAACAAATCACCAAGCCCCAGTCGTATCCAATCAACAAGTTTTAAGAATTCAAATGTGATTCCGAGGATGTACAAATGAAATCAAACCAAATGTCCCAGGATTGTCTGGAGGTCCAGAGAGCTGAAAAGTGATGGCTGCTGTCATGTCGATGTTTATAAAAAGAAAATCTTTGAAATTATTCTAATGCCTCTTCTGGGTAAATTGGTAAAAAGTGTTACCAATGGGTTCATATATCATATTAAGCTATGATTTTCCAATGAGTCAGTTATCTGAGTTTGCACATCATACTAATTTAGTAACAATGATGTGCAAACTAAAACTCACTTCATACATTGTGTTAAGCCAAAAATAAATGCACTCATTATGTGTGAAACTGGTCAATGAATGTGATTGATTGGAAGACACAAATACCTCTGACCCATTCTTAATGTGTTCCGGAAGTTATAATTGTAAAACTTAAATAGTGGGTTGTGCCTCTATATCTCTTCCCTAAAACCTATTACAGATATTTATCTATATAAAACATCTAGTTAATAGAAAAAAATTAAAATGATCTTGATACATTAGAGAAGCACTAAAGATGGCTGAGTGAAATCCATAAAAAGAAGAAAAAGTTTCTCATTTAAGGGGAAATAATCCAATTCACTCTGTCATAGTATGTGTGAAGATATAGTCAATGACAAGCTCAATATGAGTCACCAGTATGACATTGACTGGTAAAATGGAAAATGCAAATTTAAGCTGTATCAGTTTGAAGCTGTAAAAATACATGGTTTTACTACAGTTTACATTGTTTGGACTTCATCTTGAGTATATACTAAACAGTTCTGGTTATTCTACTTTAGGAGAAGTTAAGATAAACAGGAACAAGTTTCAGATAAGGAAAAGAAGAATGAACATGGGAGTGGAAATTAAAGCTTAGAAAGAGACACTGAGGGAACTGAATAGTGGGTAAAAAGGATTTGATAGCATTTTTCAAGATGCTAAAGAAAACCATGTAGAAAAGGGTGAAGATTATTTACCTCCATTATCAAACTAAAGATATTTTTCCCAGCAGACTGCAGTACTCATTTATAGCAGGAATTTTGTTAACTGAACATGATTATTTTATAGATTTTTAGCATCTAATAAATTAAAAATGTTGTATGTGGAGGGAAAGTCTGTATCGATCAATATTTTAAAATTGTCACTAAGTATCAATTTTCATTCCTTTATTTTTTAAGTAATTTTTATTAAAGTTTAAAAATAGAAAGGTAAAAAACAAATACAAATTGAGAAAACAGAAAAAAGTAAATGTGGTAAAAATGGAGAGTGGAAAGGGAGAAAAACTATGTCAGTTTTCATTTCCTGGTCTCCTGCTACTAAAGCCAGCACTGCTGACAAATGCAGAATTATGCAACATTGTTGGATTTCAGATCCCTAGCAGTAAATGCCTTTAGTTTATCATATCTGCCATATCATTAGCTTATGGGAGCAGAAAGCAATATGCAAATTGCACTCAGTTGCTGATTCATTTTATGAATGCATACGTATCTGTGCCACTTTATATGTGACAGATAAAATATTAATATTCTGCCATTTTAATATTTCATCAAACTCTCATTTTTATGAACAATCCAAGCATAATTAGCATAGGTGAGACTCTTGTAGGAATATTCAACTTTGTATTTAGCCAAGAACAGTGTGATCCAATATGTGACACATACAAATCTTTGTAATTTTTTGCCATGGCTCTTTTGATGTAGCCTACCCCTTGAGGATGACAGACAGTTGATCCTTATCATTTCCTATGGACATTTAGGGATTTCACTTATTCAGAGGAAATGATTCTTAAACATGTTGGTTCTTGTCACCTTTCTTTATAAAAAGAAAAAAAATGGACAGGGAAATCTTTTTTGCATTACAGTTTACTTTTTCATTTTAGTAAAAGGGTGTGTTTCTAATGCAAATAACCAATGTGAACTGGAAGATGACAATGGCAAAAGGTCACTAATATTCTTGTCTGAATAGAGTGATGAAACCATCAGAGGAACTGAAAGGTATTGTTTTAAATTCAAAATGTATAATACTGCATTCCAAAAGTAATTAATATTCTTTGTTTCTTTTCTGCTTTTTAACCCCTGTAATAAAGGAGACAAAAAAATCAGCATTTTCCACAAATCTGACTTTCTGACAATATGGCTGAGTCAAAAATCAAGACACTTTGCAGCAGTTTTTATCAATATACTGAAAATTATGGAGATGGTATTATCCCCAAAAATCATATAAAATAATATTATCAAGTTCAAGTCTCAAGCTCAGGGAGCCTATGTAAAGATCAGCCAAATTCAGCAGAGTGCAGAAAACAGTAAGCTCATTCTTTAAATGTCAAGAACAAATGAAGTATTAGTACAAGCTAAGCATTTCTTCTATAATGTCAATCCAGAAGTAATTCTTCTTGATCTCCGTGGCACTTGGGAGTGGCACTCTGATAGCATTACCTTTGCAATGCCTCTCAGAAGACACAGTATGGATAGGATCAGAGTTTTTGTCATCAGTTATTCATTCATCTGTTTATTTTCCAGTGAGCCTCTACCTTCTGTCTGCTACACAGAACAACTAGGTCAGTCTCTCTGCACAAGAATACATGGGAATAGATCTGCTCTTAGGTACAGCAATAGTCAAGCGCTAATGACTACGTAACATTTCCGTCTCCTAGGATATTGTGACTTTGATGTCCAGTCTAGAGTAAGGACATTTCAGAGGAGACTGGGATGGGAAGTTATTAATTACTTATCATCAACTCAGAGCTATCATACGTAATATGAATCAGGATAATATATTTTAATCACTGTTAATAATTCAGTCGTTCCTTTTTGCACATGCTATGTTTTCTTCTTCTGTTTTTCCACTGTCAGTGTTTTTTATCATGGTTTATGATATCAATGTTTTATCAGTATTTATAATTTCAGCCCCTCTCTATGTGCATGTGCCTGGGTATATATGTTCCACTTCCTCATCATCACATAACCTCCTCATATCTTTTTTTATTAGGATGGATTGAAATAAATTCCTCTTCTGCATTTAATCAAAGCAGGGTTTTATGACCATTTCATCTGTCTCTTTTTTCTCCCTGCTTATTTGAAAAGAACTGCCTGGTGTTAAAGGTGTTTTTGTTGCCAATTACCTTAGGCATCTTAAGTAACAGAGTGACTTACATACAGTACATAAGGGCTGCTTTTCACACAGTTTCAGGGTTTGTAATGATCCAAAGCATGTATGATTCCAAGCATTAATATTACACCTCACTTACCCAGATTTTTCCATATCTCATAAATAAACTCTCATCAACTGGTGAAGAAAATAATAATTAATTATGAACAAATACACTAAAATATATGAAGAAAATATATGAATGTCAATCAATTTTGAAGCATTTATATAAGTACTTTCATTAATACTTGTCATTTTTACATGATCTCATATATAGTTTGTATTGGCTGGGATCTTTTTCTCTAGAAATATAAGATCAAGAAAAGGCAAGACTCTGAGTCAACTTGATTGCTGTTATTTTTCAGATTTCCCTACTTTTACCAAGAATTAAAATTGGCCCCATGATGGGATGTCAACTGGACTATACAGTGGTCTTTAACTTATGACCATTCTTTTAATGACCTTTAGAAGTTATGACGACACCAAAAAACTGACTTATGACTGGTCCTCACACTTGTGATCATAATAGCATACCCACAATCACATGATCAAAATGTGGGCACTTGTGGGAGAACAACTGTCCCAAGTCAGGAAGAGGGCTCAAGCAAGAAATTAATCTGGAATCATTATGTAAACATAAGAGGGTAAGATCTGACTCCCTCCAATGCCTTGAGCCTGATCTAATCTTTCTCAAGTGAAAGCTGCCAGTCTCGGTAGATTAATGTCAAGTGCAAACAACCAGACCCACACACATAGAGTTAAAACTAGCTATTTTTCTGTGATTATAATGCAGTAATCTCTCCAGACTGGCAGCTTTTGCCTGGAAAAGACTTAGATAATGCACAAGGCATTTGGGGGAGGGGGTTTAACTTTGCCCTCTTATATTTATATAATGATTTCAGATTAATTTCCCACTTGAAAAAAAGATTAATTTCCCACCTCTTCTGACCAGGATGTCTATTCTCCCATACTGCTTGACAATCAGCATATATTTACAATGGTTGCAGTATCCTGAAGTCATAAGACCACCATTTGTGAGTTCCCCATAGGACTTCTTACAAGTAAAAACAGTGAGGAATGCCAGATTTACTTAATGATCACATGATTCACTGAACAACCACATCAAAAAAGGTCATAAAATTGGCTGCAACTCACTAAATGAACATATCAGTAATGGAAGTTCTGTTCTCAGTTGTGGTCATAAGTCAAGGGCTACTTGCAATAAGGTACTACAGCAACATCACTACTCAATGGGTTTGTAGGACGTGACTGAAGTTTTCTTCAATGAGGCAACATTATTTGAGGTAAGCAATGACATGATTCATGTTGCTGCTGGGTCTCCTTGATATGTTCACTAGTTTCCCTGCACCTCTCAGAAGCCTCTTTCAACCACTAGAATTATTAAAGAAATTCCTCTAAAGCAACCCCTCCCCTAAACTTTGATGCTTTGCTCAAAGCATCATCAAAGGGATACAACTCTTCAAAGCTTTGCACAGCTCACTAATGTGAAATACAGGTAGTTCTTGTTTAGCTACTACCTCATTTAGTGACCATTTGCAGTTACAACAGTGATGAAAAAGTAACTTTGTGACCAATTCTCACATTTATGATGGTCTGTAAAGCATAGGAAAACTGAAGTAAGATTATAAACACAGTTTTGTTTATAATATTAGCAACCACTTTATTTAATGATCAAGATGCCATCCCAAATGTGGTTGCTAAATGAGGACTTCCAATCATTATTTTTTCTAATCCTCTCAGAGCCAAAAATGCAAGTCTTTCTTCTCTTCCAACTAAAAATACAATAATGGAGATGCTAGATGTCCTCTCTTGGGAAGAGAGAGAAGGATTCCTCCCTAGCCATTGCACATCAGCTGCGAGGAAGGTTATCTTCCTTCTTTCCTTCCTATGATTTTAAACCTATTACAGTTCTGTGTGTTTCCAGCATCCATATAACTGAATGGTGTGGCCAGGTTCAACAATGTGATCCAAGGGAATTTCTGGAGCTCTCAAAAGAGTTATTGTAGAGACTGTTGAGTTTAATAGGTAATGACCTATCTTGGTATATGACTTCCTTTGATTTATGCCATAAGAACAGAAAATACAGTACTGCTGCTACTACTACTACTGCTTCTATTACTCCTGCTACCATATTACTCTATTACTATAGTAGAACAAGAGTACATCAGTTGAGAAACCAAAGAGAAATGAAGTCATAAAGTACCCTCTATAAAGAAAGGTGAAGGGTGGTAATAGACTCAGCTCTTTGGTGCATATCTCCTGTATAAAAGGAAAGAAGATTGAAACATGCTGTGCAAAAACCAGACCCTAAAGATAAACATATAAATGATCAGAGTTTCATAATGGCCAGTTATCCATTTTTATAATTATCACATTGCCAACTGCTAGGAGACTTACACCTATTTAATATCACCAGGTTGAATATGTGAGATACAATTTGAATATGTGAGATACAATTTGAATATGTGAGATACAATATTAATTATAATGCAAATTATAATTAAAGGTCTGAAGTCAACCGGTTCCTGTTAAAAGCATTGCTAGGTTAAAAACATGACTAAAATCACTGAATGATTTGTTCCAGGTATTTAGTATCTCTGAAAGCTACTTGTCTTAAATCAGAGCTAAACATATCTGATTTTTCAAGGAAGGCAAATTGTATGTTGCCTCAATAAAGGTGTAATCGATATCTGAAAAAAACAAGAAAAACACCTATGTATTTTATGTTATGGTTTGTAATGGGTTTTTTTTGTTTTTTCTATGTTGTTGAAAATTAATAAAACATTCATATTAAAAAAAATCACCTTCAAGTATTATGCAAGAGGTTTGTCTTGCTGGGTCACAAAGGTTCCACAAAAATGAAATAAAAAAGATCCCTCTTGATATAGTAATGTATCAAAATACTAATGTAAGTATACTAAAGAAATCAGATTTATGGAAACTCTATACTTTTTAAAATACAGTGAGTCTCTTTTAATACAAGATCTCATGAATTTGACTAGGGAAAGTTTGTACACTTACCATACTAAGTTTGTTTTTCCTGGTAGATAACATATGATGGGAAGTATAGGGGGACTCATTAGTTCTGCTGGAATTTTTAGCAGCATTTGGTATTGTTCCACTGGATTTGGCTGACGTTGAACTTAAAATAAATTGTTTCATGGGATTTCACTTCTATTTGACTGAAAGTTCCCAGAAGGTAGTATTTTGGAATCATAATTGGAAGGGACGAGGGAGGACATTTAATCCAGTATTTTCCAACCTTGGCAACTTTAATATGTGTAGACTTCAATTACCAGAATTCTGGGAATTGGTCATCTTAAGATTGATGAATTATATTTGCCAACATTGAGCACTACTGATAGTCCAACCCAGGATCCACTATGTCTGAGAGTTCTACTTGAGAAGGAGAACTTAACACATAATTCTTTGTCTTTGGTATATGGGGTTCTTCAATGCTCTGTTCTGACTACAGTACTTTGCCTTTCAGCATCCACTGAGGATATAATTCAGAAGTCCTTGGAAACATGATTTAATACCTGCTCTGTCTCCTTCAACTAAACTTATGGAAATCCTCATCAATTGCCTGAAAACCCTGAGGAACTAGATTTGAATAAACAAATCAAGACTCGAATTTAATGAGATATGGAAGATGCTGTTTATAAGCAATTTGATCTGGAGTTGGGTACAAACTGTTCTAAAAGTTGTAGCAGTTCTTCTGAAAGAGGGTTGGAAGTGTTTTTAATTTTGGAGATGTTCTTGGGAATTGCTTGCCCAGTTTTGTTAGATTCACCAGCATATTCTTTCTTCAAGCCTCATTTAGATGACTATCATAGAGGTGCCCTTGAACAGTATTTGGAATTTACAGTTCCTGCAAAATATAGCAACTAGATTTAAGTAGATGATCTTGGAACACCTTTGCTAGCTTCTACTTTATGTTCAGGCACAAGGTAGGAAATTATTTATATTTTATACTTCTGTAAACAGTTTGGAGACAGACTGTTAGATTGCCTATTTTCATAAGAACAAGCCAGTAAACTACAACTATTGGCGGTATTATATGTTCTTCTACTTATAGATGATACATTGATGGATACCGCTTTGGTAGTAGCACCCTAAAGTGAAACACTGTCTTGTGAATGAGTTGATGCCTCCCTTGCTATCTTTTTATCAGGTGTTTTGCTATATATTATGTCACTCCCTTGTACTTATGTTGGTTTCAGATTTTATTGTGTAGGTATTAATTCTTTGGTCTTGGGTTATAGTGTTTTAATAAATATTTATTGTAATTTGAGATAGGGATCTAGTGTGCAGAGAATATAATGTGTAAATATTATAAGTAATACAACCATGCAATCTGTTGATCTTTAGATTCTTCTCTTACCAAGTGAGATCATTGGATTATCTAACTCACTGTTTAATGGAAATAATTGGTCTATCAGTTACAACTGGAAGTGTATTAAGTACAGAGTTTGGGAATGCCCTCCAGGTTTTCAGATTATTCAAAAAAAATGTGCACTTAACTTTCCACCCTGTTCATAACAAGAAAAGCATAAGGAAGTCTATGATGAAACCCCAGATTTAGAATACACTTCCCAGAGAGATACACCTGACACTAAGTTTAATTTTTTTCCAACTAAGATGAAATTTATTTTTTTAACTTGAGCACTATCTTTTTTGGATTCCCCACTCCCCCCCACGCAACAGCCTTTGTGATAAAAATGATAAATTGCTCTTTTTCATTATGACTATTAGATTTTAGTCACATTTTTTTATGATTTATTCTAGGGAAGGGAGGAGGGACAAATGAAGAAAGCATCCTCATGCCATTACAACATCAGCTCTGCCTCTCTTGTACATGTATCATGATACTACATGGACATCCAAAAGTGGCAGAAGTTTTGTCACAACACCATGATGTTCCCTTTGTTATTTTGACAAAAGCATCAATCCTACAGGCACCTCCAATTTTTTATATTGCTCAAGGCCCTTAAATTCAAGTGACAGGAGGGAGAACAGTTATGTGAGAAATAAAGAAATCTGCTGTAAATTCGAGCCATAAAATGTTTCTCTGTGCCATTTTTTTTAGAGCAAACAGTTCTAGAATCCAATGAGGATTCTCATAATCCTATGAGGTTAGGTTTCTAAATCTGTGCTGCAAAAATCCAGGCAGCCACCAAATGGCCACAAAGAATTAGAGCTTTTGGTAGTGTATATAAAAGTAAGCAAGGATGTAGGCATAAATACATATTATACCCCCATGCATTTATATTGACTTCGGCGGGACTTGAGCAGAAGAAATCTAGAACAATGTTAATCATTAGCATAACCATTCTCCCTGACTTTGAGACAAATTGGCAGGGATATAGATCTATTAACTGACTGACTGATAGATCGATTATTTGCTATCAAGTCATTTTGGACTCCTAGTGGCTACAAAGATAGATTTTCTCCATTATGAAGTATTTCTAACCTGGTCTTTCAATGGTGCACTCATCACCACTATAACTGAGGCCGTCCACCATGCTGCTGATCATCCTCTTCTTCTCTTTTCTTCCACAATTCCTAGAATTAAAGCCTTCTCCAAAGAGCTGTATCTTTGTCTTACGAGTCTGAAATAGGATAATTTGAACCTGGTCATCCATGCCTTGAGCAATAACTCTGGTTTGAGTTGTTCAATGATCAATTTCTTTGTTTTCTTGGTTGTTCACAATATTCTCAGGAGTCTTCTCCAGCACCAAAGTTAAAAAAAAAACATCAATACTCTTCCTATCCTGCTTCTTCAAAATCCAAATTTCATTTCCATGGAATCTCACAGGGAATACCATGGCTTGGTACTATATCTAAAAAGAAGAATGGATATAGATAGCTATAGAGACATCAAGGCATCTGAATCTTTCCAGCCTTTCTTTATGGCTGCCCTACCAAGTGCTACTCTGTGGTGTATTTCATGACTTCTTGTTTCTTTACTCTTCATGGTTGATCCTAAAAGGCAGAAGCTGTCCACCACTTCAAAACACTGTCAATTAATTGCTGTTTGTTCTACTTGCTATTATTACTTTATAGCTGAAGTAATGATTTAACTACAGTCATAGTTAAATCTCATTTAGATTTATTTTTTTATATTTGTGATTTTCTTGGCAAAAATATAGGAGCGGTTTACCATTGTATTCTCCTGAACATAACAAATGGATACTTTTGCCATTGTCACTGAAGTTGTAATCTGCCTCCAGCATTTTTCTGTTTTGCTGCTGGCCAATATAGGTGCCTGCTTGTTTTAGCTTGGCAGCCTGAGAATACCTTCATGCCTTGGGTGACCCCACTGGGAATCTATAATCCTGGCATATACTCCCAAAATTCTGTGTTCATCCCTTCCAGGAATACCTGCATACATACAGCCACAATGAGACAATACAGTGGGACTTGGGGAGGATGGAAATATATAGTCCTTTAAAACAAAAAAGCTTAGCATCTCAGTGGGCCTATAAAATTTATAAGTATCCCATCAATAGCATACTAAATTATTTTTTACTCTTGCCCAAATTAGAAGTCAAGTGTCTAAATGGAAATAAGTTGAGACAGTCAATCTTTCTGAACTTGATCTAACATTCAAGGGCCTCATAATCCATTAATGAGAGATCCTTTTGAAGACTACAGGATCTGTTAAAATGCAATTCTCTTTAGGACCAACTACCTTTGCCAATGGTCAAAGAAGGCAGGACTAGTAATTTAAATTGTTGAAACCTACAAGTCCCATACTTCTTCAAAAAGATAAGGCTAATAAGTTATTTGGCTCCTCCCAATCTTCCACTCCATTTCAGAATCATATGAATATATTAAAAGTGAAATGGCACAAGATCCTAGATAGTTATTTTTTGTTCTCTTTTAAACATTCATTTTGTGCTACTTTTTTAATATCATCTGAAGAAAACCTGCATCTGTTTTTCCCTTCCATTTTTGGCAGTATATGTGTATGTGCTTCAAATAGATTTCTAAAAGTATCTTAAGGAGAGCATTTCTAATTGTGGGTTTCAAAAAATTAGAATGAGAGCACAGGATTTCCCACATCCTGCCTCCTGTTTTTCTGCTTTAGTCTATCCATAAAGCTGCTAGGCTTCTCATTCACTTATTATTTATGAATTTAGAGCTGAAGCAGCTCAAAGTAAAAATACATAGTTCTTTTCTAGACTGTTGCCCCTTGGTCACCTAATATAATTAAATGTGACCTGTTAGCAAGGGAATGGTCATAAATGTATATGTGTTTTTAAACTATCTCCCTATACAAAGTCTCAAAACAGTTTGAAAATGAGCTACAGCTACTTCCTTTCTACTAACTCAGAAGAGGAGCAAAAGATGTCATCCACTGCTGTTCTGCTACTCAGGTTGGTACAGGTGCTACAGCAGTCAAAATCCTCTTATCCTAACCTTCTTTACCCAAAAGGAAAAGAAAAGAAAAACCCACAGCAGCTGACATTTTCCCCTAAGCAGGTTCCTTGCCAAAACTGACAGAATCTTATTAATATTTATTAGATTTTTATCCTGCCTTTATGACGTTATAAGGAACTCAAGGTGGTAAACATTCATATTACTCCTTCCTCCTCCTATTTTTCTTCCTCACAAAAATCCTATGGGCCAATATCTTCTGTGGTTGTTTGTGTAGCTTTTACAGGGGAAGTTCTGAAACTGTCAAGCCAGCATTCTCCTTTAAGGACTCTCTAATGTCAGTGAAGTTCAGGAGTCAAAAAGAAGCAAGAATTCCTTAAAATTAGGAAACAGGAATGAGTTGAATCTGCTCCTCAATGTTTGGAGTTCAGAAAAATCTGGACCTGCTTTCCAGTGGAAGCATAACTCATATTCATAAATTAATATTAGATTGCATTCCTTTCTGTTGTGTCCATTATTAAAATACTGTTCCTGTCATATAGAAAATAAGCTAGGATACTCATAGCCATTATCTAAACCATCATGGTTTAAGTTAGGTTTAATAATATTGCATTTCCATATGCATGATCTATGTTTGGAATAGAATTATCAGTTAGAAAAACCTCTCATTACATTTTAACTTCCTGCCCCTCTGCGAAAATGTGCTCTATGAGACCATTCCTGGAACTGAACACACAGTCACAGTCTTAGTCCAACACTTTGTCTGAATCCCATAAGGTATGTGGGAGGCTTTTAAAAATCTACATAATTTCCCCTCTATTTTTCCCCTTCCTGCATTAAATTAATATGATCAGATGGAAGGGAAATCAAGTCCCTTGGAATGTGTTAAAAATCTCACTCTACTCAATTCCTGCCATTGCAAACTGCTAAGTATTGCTCAAATCATTCATTTTTGAAGTGAGAACATCCTTGGTAAAGCCTACATTTAAAAAAAAGCCAATAAAAATAGAACACTGGCAAATTTTGTGAATTGAATTTTTATTATTTTAGAACATAGTGTAAAACTTAGTAGCTATAACACTTTTTGTGTTTAAAGGCTCAAGAGTTATTTTACTATAATTAATACTGTAATGCCTATATTCAGAACTGAAAGAAGCTTGGGTCAATTCATGTCAGTAAGTTCTGCTACATGGAGAATTCCAAGTAGATCTCAAACATTTCCATATATTGAGCAGTGTTTTGGGTAAAAATATTTTACAGATAAATAATAGATGTTCCCATCTCCTTTTCTCCTCAGCATTGTCATTCATCATCTCTCTTTCTCTCTCTTTCTGACATGGTCTCTTTCTGACATGGTCTTTCTGACATGTCTGCTTTGTTTATTAGTTTTCTGAGCTGAGATTGCAGCTCCCAGAATTGCCAAACATCATGGGAAGTAGCGTTGTCTATTTTTGGTAAAAAGCAAACTGCACACAATGCTCATTATAAAAATGCTTCAACTGGCCACTTTGATTCTGAGCAGTGATTGGACAATATTCCAGAACTCACTATTCCCAAGTCAACAGGAGGCTTTATTTCTGCTGAAAATTTACCTTCTCAAGCTGTTCTTTGCCCAACTCAAAATTGCAGAGATCAAATAGAAGGAAGACAAGTTTGACTGGAAACCTGCACTAGATCAAAAGCATACTTCAGAATGGTTTTTCTTCAGAATAAAACATGCCCAGTTCATGTATACTTTATGGATCTTTACATTTTTATGCTCAAGAAAGTGTCCTGCTAATTGTTTACATGACTTTGGGACAGTGTCATCATCTCATCCCCACCCTATAATGTAGACAATTTAAAATTGTCTTTAGAGCTTCCAGTTTTAAACTTAATCCACCATGGTTTTTGCCATAATTCAATCTATAAATCTTCCTCAGTCAAAGATTGGGATTGATATAGTAGCCTGTTGTGGGTACAACCCTGCTCTTTAGATACTGGGCATTGTACATCTTCATTGCCTTGAAGAGTCAAAGATACCAGAAGAGATGTAGAAGATATCAAACCCTGGTTTCTACAGGGACAGATGCTCATAGAATGCCTGACTGACATTTCAGAAATCTCTAGGTTGCTCATGTGCAGTACATGGATTTAGCACTCCTTTGAAAGAGTGTGGATTCTATTTCTTAAAAAAGGACCAGCATTGTCATAAAAGACTGCTAGATCTATGCCGCACAGAAGCTCAGTTTGAACCAAGAAAGAAAGCTGGGTTTTGCCAACTATGCATTACTCATTGAGTGCTTTACAGACTTTATGGAAAGGCATTTCATACAGCTGTGCTGTTTACTGATTTTATTATTTTGGTGGAGAGTAGCAGTGCTGTTTTGCATACTCTACATAATATCTATCAGTGCTGCTTACCATGGCCACCTTCTGCCAGTAGTGTGATTCCTACTGGGAAATAGCATTTCCCAATTCCTTTTTTCCTTAAACCTGCACCCCCACTTCACTTCTTAGTCCAGATAAGAAATAGGAAGCACTACTCCCAAAACTCCTTGCAACCTTTCCTCTTCTAGTCACTTGAGCTTGTTTTGAAAATAGATCTGTGAAAAGAGCACTAGACCCAAGGTTAGAAATATCCAAAGTGACAGGTAATAGGCATAGAGCACTTCTGGGTCTGCAACATTTTAATGGTATAAATGAATGAAAACAGGTGCTAAACCCACCATTTTAAGCACCTGCTGATTATGGCCCCACCCCCCTCACCACATACCAAGAATTACTGGTGGTTGCTGTGTCTCTGGTGGGTGGTACTATACTCAGTGGGAAGAGAAACAAAGCTAGGGGGATTCGCCAATCACTTCCCTTAACCTAACCCACATTAAATCTGCAAAGAGAGCACCAGACACCAGCCTCATCACTGGGGCAAGATTGAGTTTGGCAGTCAGGGCAGAGGAATTTAGGTTGACATATTTTTCTGTCAACTAGAGGACTTTGCTGATAGAAAGAGCATTCTATCATGGATAGTTTAGCTTTATGAGATGACACATTTTAATCCCAGTTGCTTTTGATGGATGCTGGTCAATAGATTTTCTGTCATTTAGAGTTTATTTTATTTATTCATCAAATGTATATGCCATCTATCCCACAGTTAGCAACTTTGGGCAGCTTACAGTACTTTAAGTGATGATATAAAACAATGAAAAGATTAAAACATTAAGCATCAAAATTAAAACATTAAATTAACAACAAGCAAATAAGAAAACCAACATGTAAATGGGGTGGAAATGGGATCTTCTGTTAATCTACCAGCCACTTCCAAAATAAGATGCCCCTATCTGGGTCCCCCAGCTCAGGAGGTGCGGTGGCACAAGCAGTTAAGAGTTCAGCTTGCCGGCTGGAAAGTCAGCTGCCCGAGTTCAAGACCTGGTGTTGCCGTGCAGCAGGGCATGCTCCTGCTGTTCCGCCTCAGCTCCCACCCACCTAGCGGTTCGAAAGCGCACAAGCACAAGTAGATAAATAGGCACCGCTCCTTCTGGCAGGAAGGTAACAGCGCCCGTGTACCTTTGGCATTTAGTCATGCCGGCCACATGACCATGGAAGCATCCTAGGACAAACACTGGCTCTTCGGCTTAGAAACAGGGATGAGCACTGCACCCTAGAGTCGGTCACGACAGGCAGGGTCACCTTCACCTTTATCAGGATCCCCCAGCCAGATGGAGGAACCAGTTGCCTTACTTAGATTCCTCCTTTTCTCCAAGAACTCAAACTAGCTTCTTCAAGGACCTCCTTTCATTGTATCTTACAACAGCAGAGAAAGTGACTGGTTCAAATCTTTCCAAAAGATTTTCCTTATTAAGAATGGATTTGAATCTCAGATTCTTTAGGTCTGGTCTAACCCACAAAGCTTGGCACCATAATATAGAACCATAGCTATATCCCAAGGATATTGCTCTGAATTCATTTATGATTACTTCTGAGTAGGTATATCCAGGATGAAATATATTAACTTTCTCCTTTGAAAATCTCCATCCTAATCTTTTGTTAAAAAGGTCATCCAGTGCAGTTGACAGTTCACCTGTAGAGCACTGCAGTGCAGTTGCTTTTCATAACTTAGAGTTTATTGTTTTCAACAAAAGAATAAGTCATATTTTATAATAACATCAGAGGAGACTAAAATAGGGATAATTTTTTTATTTCTAACATGACCCAACATTCATTATATAGGGCCTCTATTGTTGTTACTCTGTGTATTATGCAGCCCCATAGAATTTTCTCCAGTGAATTCAACATCGTATGCGTTCTTTTGTATTAAATGATTTGGACATAATGGAGAAAACAGTTGATGAAACATCATCCCAATGGGTTGCTATCAACACATGCTTCACTCTGGTTTTCCAGTTGTTGCTGCAATTACAGGATTACCAATTTGTTTACAAATTAGCATTTTTTTCCCCACAAGGCATGTTTGTGATAAAAAATACTATTGGGGTAATATAGCATAAAAATTAGCTGATAAAAATGCAAACCATTTTTTTCACATAATAGAAACAGACTGTTCACAAAACAGTCATGGTTGGCAGAATCAGTTCTAATGCAGATGAAGCTTCACAACATTCCCTGTTTTTTTATTCCATTCTGTTAATATAATGCTTCTTTCAGAATATTCTAGTGGAGAAACTTATTTTCTTCTCAGAATTTCTACTTTCCTGCAAGAACAAAAGATGGAGCATTTAATGAAAAGACTTAAGCATGTGATGCAACCAATTTAAACCACCTTGGTAGTTCTGGGATATGTTCCCAGAATGCAGTTATCTTATTGAAGTATACACCTTTGATTAAATCAAATTGATCATAAGTAACCTAAAGGATAATTCTCACAGGAACATATAATGTAATTTGGTTTCTGGTCACTTGATTTCTGAAACACAGGGCTATTGATTTACCAACTTCATCTCTACAAAAAAAAATTAAGCATACTGTATATTAAAGGAGCATTAATCTACTAAAAAATGAAAGTCAATCTTTGCTCTGCTTCCTAGATTCAACAGGGTGAGCTTTTTAGAATATCAAGGGATCATGGCAACCAATTTTCAGAACTTCAGTTAGAGGAATAGGTATCACTGAATCTCTTCATGTGTTATATACATATGGAAGATGTGCAAAAAAAAAAAGGAGAAGAGGTGTCAGGAATGCTATCAAGGACTTTTTTCATCCATTATGCTAAGTATAATTTATTCTATTAGTAAAATAAAACTCAGTTTCTGGAATTACCATAACACCTAAACTATTAACTAAACCATGGTGGCTGGATTTATGCAGTGTTTTAGGCCAAAACCTAACAACTGCTTAACATATAATCCAATAAATATAGGTCATTCTTTATGTAATCTATTTATTCTAAAATGACTGGAATCACACAGGGCAAATACTTTAAAAATGCTCATTTAACCATTTAAACACCAACTCCTTCTTTCAGCCATTCTGTACACTATTAGAAAGTTGGACTCAGAATCAGTTCAATATATTTTATTGCCTGCAGAAGAGAAGTAAATTAAACAATTCACTCTCAGTTAGAAAATTGCAGTGCTCACTAGTATATTGTTCTACTACTAGTAAGTCTTAGCCATGCTGACTGGATATGATTGATTAGGGTGACCAAATCTGGGTTGTTAAAATTCAGAAAAATCACAATGGTTTTATGAAATTTTTCAGCCAAAATCTGATAATATTCCGGTTTAATATATGGAGAGTATAAAGCTTGGAAAGGCTGCAGTACAATACAACATTGATAAAATGAGATTTGGTTTTTATATTTCTTATGTCCATAAATCTGTTAAATCAAGGTGCATAAAAAATAAATATCAGGTAAATTTTTTGGACACATGTTTAAACACCCTAATAATAAAGCATAATATTACTCTGTTTAATAGCAGGAACAAAGATATAAGGGATAAATGAGAAGAGGTGAAAAGAAAGACAAATTAGAGGAAATGGAATGGGAGTAGAGAGAAACAGATGTGACAAGCAAAATGTACTGGCTGAGAAAATGAATGGACAGAAAAAAGAAATCAATAATGAAAATTAGAGGCAAGGTGGCAAAATATTAAAGAATATTTTATATTCTTTAATATTTATAAAATTTTATAATCCTTCCATAAAGGATCATGGAAGAATTGGAATATAAATAAAAAGAATGAATGAATGAATTCTGAAATTTTCATTTATCTGTGACCAGAGATTTATTTAGCTCAAAAATATCATTGGAACCCTGGCCTTGATTTGCCAGTTTAGACCAGGGCTCCCCAAAGTGGTCAATATTGACTCCCAAGGTGCAACAAGATTATTATATACAGAAAGATGGGAAAAGACTGAAATATCCACAGTGGAGGAGAGTATTGTGAAGATGGTGGAATTTGCAGAAGTGGCAAAACTGATCTATATAATCAGGGATAAAAAAAATACTGTAAGTCTTTTCATAAAAGATTAGAAACCTCCAATAGACTTTCTTCTGAAATTGGAAAAAATGAATTGGTGATTTATGGAATTGCTGATTAAAAAGGGTTTAATGGATATGCGAAGAATGAAAACATGTAATCTAATCTTACAGAGGGAGGACAGATAATAAATTTGTTTGTAACTTCTGTAAGGAAGATTGGAAGCTGCTTTTACTATGCGTATATGTCTGTGTGTGCATGTGTGTATATACGCTCTCTCTCTCTCTTTCTATATATATATAAATATATGTTTCATGCTTATGTTTTTTACTTATGTTAAAATATTTAATAAAAGCTATTTTAAAAATATACACGATCCAAGAGTCAATGGGACTATCCATAGGGTTGATAAATGTCTGGGAGTCAAAAGGGGGTCAGTAAATGCCTAGGATCAATTGGAATAGTCTGAACCTGGAAAAGCATGGTGAGCATATTCTGAACCTGGAAGAGTATTGTGACTTAATGACTAAAATTCATCAATATCCAATCAAATATCAGTGCTCTTCTTGATGCTTGTTAGATGCATCCTTCCCATTAATAATATCAACAGTTTCAGTAAAATCCGTATGTTAAATCTTACATTATTAATATAATAAATATGAAATTTTTATGAAGTCACTATTATTATTGACAGTACTGTTAAAGTAATATTTATTACATTATTTTCATATACTAAATTTTGGGGGTCAATGAACCATTTGAAATTTCATGAAAGGGTTAATGAGTTGAAGAGTTTGGGGACCACTGGTTTAGACCACATGGAGCCATGCCTAAAAGTACATCAACAAATTCCTTGCTATGAAGGCAACAGAAGAAGAAGGAAGGATTAGCATGGCACTGTGAAACCCACAGATCCCTTCTCAGCTGTAATGAAATGTGTGGATGACCTTGGGGGAGGAGGGAGGAGATGCTGCCTAGAAAACAGTCAGATGAGAGAGGCAAGTGCCTCAGATATATTAACAATCAGAAGAGGAAACTTAGGAAGGACCTTCCCTAATTATTCTGATGGTTAAAAATTTGTATTATCAGACTTGCAAGATTCTGTTAATGTAGACTTACAATAAAACAGAGTTAGCTCATCCGGTTTCCTGTTAGTTTACCCGGGAGAGCTTATGTGAACTAAAAGTGAGCCTTGTGATCCAACTGCCTTTCACAGTATCTTGGCAGGTGCGGATAGCTCTTGGAAGGCAACTGAAGTTTTATTTTTTGCTACATGTTATTATTTACCTGTCTCCTTAGCAAGTCTAAGATAATGCTTTGTGATGTTATGGCTAGCTGGCTGATAGACCATGATAAAGATCATGAGTTAATCTTACTGCCCCATTCTCCAACAATAAACTCCACTATATTCAGACAAGGACATAATTGCTGTTTATGATTGCACGTTATCTTGTCATTGAACCTTCTCATTCTATCTGCCTGAAATTTGTCATATATTTCTCCATTCCATTTTGGTGAAAATTAGAAAGATATGGACAATTTAATAAACCAAATTTCAAATGACATCACTAACTTAGCTGCTTTGAATACCTACAAATGTACCATGGGCTTTGTAGGAAACTTGCAATATTATAAATAATGAAGCTGGAACATTTTGCTTTCAGTTTCAGCCTTTCCTTATTAAATAGTTTTCTGTCTAACTAGTAACAAGAATCCACCAATGAGGAAAAGAAACATATTTATTAATTAATTTTAATCTTCCCTTTCCTCCATGAGTTCACAGCAACATTCATATTTCTCATTTGTCCTCACAATCATTTGGTATTGTAGACTTAACCTGCAGATCTCCCATGCTGTACTCAGCTGAGAATGTAGCCAAGAAATCAAACATCAAGAGGTTTGCATCTCAACCTGTTCTTCAACTATTGCATGATGCTGGACAGCTGTTTTATCCAGATAGCAGTTAGAGCAGCTCTTTATTGGAATGTCCCCCTACCTATGTAAATCTCCCACCTATATGGAGAAAGGAAGCACCAATCATTTTCCTCTGAGGACAATACATGTGGTTCTGTGATAAGCCTTTTCTCTTTAATCTCTACCTTTATATAACCTCCTGTCTTGTCAGCAAAGCTCACCCTGGACCTTTTCTTCTTTGTCTCTTTATACCCTGAAATATCCACTATCAAAATTTGGCTGGGTCAGCTGTTGCAAAACATCAGTTTCATTCAGCTTTTCACCTCCAACCTTTGTTCTGAACTTTCACCATCAGAACAACCAAACAATGACTATCTCCAAAATATTGCCCTGTGGTTATTCCTAACTATTCTTCCTTGCAACAGTAACTATCTACCATTACTCTGAAAAATTAACATGTGGCCCCCATGGTCTTTCTTTTTCAGACTTCTTCAGGAATTCACAAATTAGAGAGAAATTACTACATCAATATTTGCAAGAAGCTCTCCACCACTGACATCATTCAAATATCAAAAGTCTACTGAAGTCATTTTGAAGTCATACATCCTCTCAAGACCATGGAGGTGTTTACAGAGAACTGTATGAATTTTGATCTCCAGAGCAGCAAGAATGTCCAATTGAAGCCAATGTGTATTAAGCTGCATATGCAAAGGCTTTCTCTCTTAAGGCATGAGTGTAATATCCCAGGATGTCTTCAGAAAACTAATATTGATTGATAAATATGACTGGGAGAAAGACTTATGAAGAATACTTGTATAGTGATCTCTCCTTTTGGAATGCCAGGATAAAACTATATCTGTTTTATGACTTAATAAACCCAATCAACCACTTCATCTTACAGGCCGTGTTTTCCTAGAATCAGTTTCTGACACATTTTATCTGGTTTCCAATTCAGTATTGCTGCAAATGAAACGAAACTTCCTAGCACGTTCCATTAAATCTTTCCAAACTAGTATTGGTCTTAAGTGGGACTTAGATAGTTTTAACCCATGATCTATTTCTTCACTTTATTGCACTGCTGATGCCAAACATGAGACAATGCAAAAGGCTTTTAAACTGTCTTAAATATAAGATTTATTTTTTAGTCTCAGGCTTCCCCTGTGTTAATACCTTAAATTGCCAGTGGAGTTAGCATTCTTTGTCTCTTTGCTACTTCAGTGCCTGGAACAATGAATGTGAAGTATAATGCCATGGCCAAGGTCCCTTCCTTCAATAATATAACTGACTGTTAATACATCTTCACAGAAGATGCCACCATTTAAAACCTTCATGCCCTGGAGCCAACTTTTAATCACTCATTGTATCTCTGACAAAGCATCACTCAAGGGTATTGTGCACAGTTAAAATGCTGGCCATCCAATGCTAAATATTAGGGAGAAATCAAGAAGCTCTTGGGGCAAATATTGAAGATTCTGCATAATGCATAGAGCAGACTATCTTGGCAATATATGATGGCTTTGTAGCAATGGAATATTGAATCTCATGAATTAGTCCATAATGCCCATTGCTACTGTTTACTGTTCAGACCAAAAGAGACTAGACTGAAAGGCAAAGGCTAGGATCAGAGTCCAGCTGTATCTTAGTCTTAGGGTTAGATGTTGTGTGGCCAAATAGATGGGAAGAGTTGGCAAGAAGCATATGGCAAGATGTCTACCTTGAGGGCTAAGCAGCTCACCCCGTTATGTGACAGCTCTTGGTTCTCAAACTCAAGCCGCCGACCTTCTGGCCGACAAGCCCAGTGTCTTAACTGCTCGCGCCACTGCGCATCCTAAGAATGATGACACATTAATAACATTAATTAAAAAGCAAAGGAGGGCTTTCATGGGACTAGCCAGCCCCACAGCTGCATGCTCCTCCAGGCTCTCCATGAAGCCAGAGAGCCATATTTTAACTCCTTTATGAAAGTCCAGGAGAGTGGTGGCTTGCCTCACCTCTGGGAGGAGAATATTCCACATGGCAGGGGCGACAGCAGAGAAGACTCTCTTCCTGGATCCCACCAGTCAGAATTACACGACAGTCTGATCCTAAACACACCCTAGAGGATTCTTCTAGATTTTCTCTTTCCCAATGTATTTTATGACTCACAAATCTTGCTTCAGGGATTGAATTGGCTCTATAATTCTTTATCATTTCATCCATGCCCTCTTGTACCTTCAATTCTTTCTTCTCTTCAGATGGTTGGGGTTCTGACCGGTTTTCATCTGTGCAGCTCTCTTCTGAACAAGACATGGTAAAATTGGACAACAGAAGAGAAACCAGTATTAGGACATATACAGGTTGCCTCTCACCCATACCCTACAAGGAAACTGCAATGATGAAAGAAGCAGGGAAAGTAAATTCTAGGAGGTATGAGAAAATGAAGAATATTTTAACAAACTTTCTCCCCCAAAACAAAGAGCTCCTTAGATTAAGGCCTGACTTAGCCATTTTCATACTGCTGGCCCTTAAGGTTGAGGTAGGACTGCAGTTACACTCCTTGAGGAGGAAAAGATTTAAATGCTAGCCTCTGCATGCCCTCCTTTATTAAAAACCATTCCATGAAGGAATGCCTCAGAATCTATATTATCAGACCCTGAATTGCCTACAAAAGCTTCTTCCTGAATAGGCTACCTTTGGTATGCCCAGTTTGACAGGGTGAGAGTTGTGACAAGGAGAATCCCTTACCCTCTGCCAGGTGTCTGAGTCTGAGCTCCAGGCTAGAAGCCAGCCAGCTCTGGTCTCTTGCATCTCGGCCCCCTTCTTAATCCCCAACGCATACTGGGTGAGGTCCAATGAAGGCACTTCATAAGTTGAAGCGCAGAAGGCGCCCCACTCGCCCCCCTCACCTATTCTCTCCAGCTCATCAGATGTGGTCCCTGCAATTCCGCTGCTCTCCAAACCAAATGCCGGGTCTGCCTTGCCTGTCATCTTAGCAGCTTCCTCCACTTTGCGAACATGAGCTTCTACCAAAGCTGTAGGCACCTCCTCTTTCATCTTGGAGAATTCCTCTGCAAAAAGCAGGCTTGAATTTAGCCCAATGGCAAAATAGAGCATTGCAAAATGAATATAGAAGGGGGAAAGGGATCATGGGCATGGAAGTCTAATACAAGTAATGAATGCTGTTAAGCCATTTCCGTTTAGTAAGAAATGGCCAAGACAACAAGAGTTGTAATTACAAGGAACTTGGAGTAAGCAGAAATCATTGGAGACCTGGATATCCAGATGTAACAATAAAGAGTATATTTTTAAAGTATTCAGCATATCAGATTCTAAGTGCCAGTGGACACATCTTCTAGATTTCAATACTTTTACACATTCAGGACTACAGCACATACTCTGTGTTGCTTCATATTCTTGGCTTTTAGCATGCACCAATAAAATTTATTAAAAACATTACATGTAATTTTTATGAACTGTATTTCAATACAAATACATGATGCAAAAAACAAGAAGTTAAAAAAAACCTCTGAAGAATATAATTATATTGGATTCAAGCCACAACAGGTAAAGTGACTTCAGAAAAATGAAATGATGGAGTGGAGCATCTGGGATACAGAGAAAGGCTTTCATCAAATAGCATGCTTGTAAAACATATTACTGGGGTGCAGCGAGGGGAATATTACACAGTAAAAAGAGGAAACTCCCAAAAGAATTTGATTTAGACTGAGTTTGGTTTAGATCAACTAACCTAAATCAGTGAGTCTGATTAAGACTGAGACTCCCAATCTGTAAATACAGTAACCTGATTTCCAGCAGCGTAAATGCTTGTTAACACTTCCCAGGGAGAAAATAACATCCCCAAAACCTCAGGTTTCCTTCTGAAAATTCCAGGTTTCTAGTTCTAGTCCTCATTGAAAAAATCCATCTATATGGTAACTAAGAGTTGACAATGACTTGATGGCGCATAATAAAAATTCTAGCCCACGTATATTGTCAAGTGTTAGAAAATGCAGACTGGACAGAATTTCCCAGAGCTCTTTTGGACAATGACATAGTATCCTTTCCTTTATTGTTTTTCTACAAGTGCCCTACTATCCTACTCCATCCCAGGTTTAATATTCTTTCCTTATCCAAGTACACACTGCTTATTAATGTCATAATTCATTACCTAAGGCTGACTTGGCTGCTGCAGATGCCACGCGGGGGTCCACAACTGAAGCCAGAAAGGCCACAGTGCTCATAACAGGGTTGCCTGACTGGCTGAAGGGGATTGGCTGGTAGGCTAGGGGTCCAAGAGAGGCTTCAGAATCCTCCAAGTAAGGGTCTTCAATGGGAAGACGCAGGAAGTGCAAAATGCATTCATCCTGAGTACGACTGCCAACATGCTCAGATACTTTGTTCCAATCATCCTTGTACATCTCCAGGGCCTAAAATGCAATTCATAGAAATGGTGATAGTTTGGACAAAGACAGAAGCTGAAAGCTGACTGCAAATGAGAAGCTATTAAGAGACTGCTCCTGAATCTGAGCATTTGATTCCTATGTTTTTATGTGTGCTGCAGATAGAACTTCAGAAAACATTGCCTGTGTAGTTGCACAATATCTAATTTACAGGATGGATAGGTATTTAAGCCCAAATCCTTCCCACACTTGTTGGAATAGTTTAAACTTTCACCATGACTTGCTTCTCTAACATTGTTTAAGGACGCTATTTACACATAATCTCAATTTCTATGTAAGAATAAAAGGATCCTAAGACATTTTATTCACATATTATTTCTGAACAATGGAGGCTTTCTCCTTTAAATGCAATGGCTCCTTGAGATCTGTAAGATTTTCTGAAAGACATACAATAAACCCCTAAAGCAAACAGATAATGATAAAGGTTTCCCCTGCCAATTGTGGCCAACTCTAGGAGGTGGAGTTCATCTCTAATTCACAGCTGAGGGAGCTAGCATTTGTCCAAAGATGCTTCCGTGGTCATGTGACCAGCATGATTATATGCAAGGCACGTGGAATGCTATTACCTTTCCCACCGAAGGTGATACCTATTTATCTACTTGCATTTTTACATGCTCTCAAATTGCTAGGTTGGCAGGAGCTGGGGAAAGTGACGGGAGCTCACCCCCTTGGGTCTCGAACTTGAGCTGCTGATCTTCCAGCCAACAAGCCCAGCATCTTAACCGCTCAGCCACTGCATAAATAGCAGAGTACTAAAATATCATCCCTATTTAAGTGTAATGCCTGGAATACACTGGAATTACTGTTTAATACACTGAAATTATCAATTTATTCTTGAAATGTTAAAATTATCACCTCTACAAAAGAAAATAAGAAACCAAAGCCAATTACTTATATATTTTAGCTTCTGAGAATGAAAACAAGTTGAAGATTTGGGAATAAAAGCAAAAGAAAAAGAAATGCTTAGAGAAAGCTTAGGAAAAATTGTCAGAAGCAGATTTCTATGGGCAATTTGTTTTACTTCCGTTCACTCACCTCTAACAGCAACAGTGTCTCCTGTTCTGTCCACTCACGAGTAGCGCTGGCAGCAGCTTTGCTCTGCAGGAAAAGATTTACGTTAGAACTGGCATGTCAGTGGACACATGCATGAGATAATCCACTCTGTCTTTCCTCTTTTACCTTGGAAGGAACATTCTTCTTGGTGTACATGTCAGTGCGGAGGCCAAAATTTTGCATGTCTGGTGGCTTCTCCTTGCTCTTGTCTGGGAAGTTTAACATCTGCTGGGAAGCTGTGGTTTGCTTTGAAGAGAGATGAACAAGCTTCACGTGATGTAAAGAAAGTTCGACTCTCAAGACCTCTGAAGTGCTATTTGAAAGATCACTACCACCTATAAGGAGAACAAGCAGGCATCCACCTCTAGCTCCCATTTGGGGCCGAGCTATAGCACAGCATATGCCAATTTTAGGCCCACCCAGATGTATTGGAATTAGGGCATTTCAGTCCTTAGAGCATCTCTCTTATCTGGCTCTTCAGATACCCATTACAATATTTCTTAGTCTGCAACAATGAATTTACTTTGATGGAGCCTATAAGGAAAGCACAGGCAACAACTCTACAAAACTATGAAGGGAGAGGTGGAACAATTCCACTTTTGCTTATCCTTAAAAGCTTGGTAGATTGACCTGACTCAGTCTCTGGATGTATGGGAGTTTCACGGTTTTCCAGAGGAAAGTATCCATGTGACGTTCCTCTCTGGGCTCCCACAAGCACTAACCTCTGCTGGGAATTCTCTTACCAGCTCCGGTTTCCCTTTCACTGTCTCTGTGACAAGGTCTTCAATCTCTTTGCCCTTTCGTCCAGTCTTGGTATCGCTATCACTCTGACGACCCTGAAGCGTAAGCAAAATTCTGTCCTGTTGCCCTCTCCCATTTATATTAATATTTAATCTGGGAAAGCAAAGTTAGTAAGGTGTCTAACATGCAGAAATATGGAATGTCCTCTATGATGAAAGTTCCTTTGGATATTTCCTAAGTATCTTTCAAACATTCATTTTCTGAAAGATTTCAGGAATGCTCTGATTACATTTTTCCTTTGATTTTTCTCAGCTTGTTAACTATTATCAAATGTTTTAAATATTGAAATATTTTCAGCTGTGGGTCTATATATTTATTTCAATATGCTTTGTAAGCTATCCATTCTTAATTATAGATAAGAAAATTCTAAAAATGTAAATAAACTAACGAATGACATGTATTTAAATTTTTTCTCTAGGTGCCCTAAGGACTGTACACTACCTGGGGTGTTTTGGGCTGCAATGGCACCAATCCTGAAGGAGTGTCAGCCAAAACATGGAAATGAGATGTGGGTGGTGGTCCCATTGGTGTTGGTCGGCTCTCTGCATCTACTTGGTAATTGATGAGCCCCCATTGTTCTAGGAAGGCATGGACTCTGCAACCAAGGAAAACAACAGAATCTTTAATTCCAACCAAATGTGTGACAAATAAAGCTACAGATGAAGATTCATTTCTGTTCAACTGCCAGATAAGAATATTTGTTTAAGATTTTTATTAAAAGTTGGACAAAGAATACAACTAACACAAACTAATAAAAAAGGCAGAAAAGAGACAAAAGAAAAAGTACAGAAAGAATAGAAAAAAGAAGCTTTCAATTTCCTTTGCAGCAAATATAAATACAATTACAAAATTATTTCTAATTCGATGATTTAAAAAGCTCACTCTTTTCTATTATCCAGTTTTTTATATCATCAGAACCACAAATCAAAAGGGCATTTTTTAATTTTATGCAAAAAAAACTATAAGTGGCTTCCAATTATCCATAAATGCAAGTATTGTTTTTTTCTTTAAATGAAGACATTAATTTAGCCCTCTTTGCAAGTTCTATCATTTTCTCCAACCAATTCCTCCATTGTGGGCATTATCAAATGCCCATTCCACATTTGAGTATATAGTAATCTTACTGCAGTAATTATAAATAAACATAAAATTCCATGACTTTTCTAATAGTCCCAGGTTTCTGGTTTCAATTGTATTTTAACCTTTAAAATCTTCTGAATTAATGTATATATGTATTTGTATATAAAACATTTAACAGTCACATAAGAATGATGATTGTGTTAATCTAGGGAAGATGCACCAACCACTCTTTCTTTCTCACTAATCAGAAAGTCATATTTAACCAATCTTATGGTGAAGTGATAATTAAGACCTAAAAATCCAGTTGCATATGCCCAGGTGAAAAATAAAAAAAAACTACTGCAAACTATTACTTGCTTCTGCTTACTCAGCTAACATACCTCATGATGGCACAGACATCACCAGCCAGGTTTCGACGACATGCAGTTGAGGTTAGGTATTCCTGTGGATTGAGCCGGTATGTGTCAATCATGAAATTGCGGTAAGCCAAATAGCTAGAGCACAAAACAAAAAAGAAAACAGAACCACATTAAACTCAAGTCATTTACCTTGCAGAAGTCTTCCCACATGATCACTTCTATTAATCCTCTTACTAACAATATCCCTAAGGGCCAATGCAGAACCTTTCCTGTCTGAATAGACTCATACAACACTGAAGATGTAAAATGTCCTCTGACTTTTCTTCTTTGCAGAAAAAAATGCTACAACAGTTGCTATGCTGGTAGAGATAGTAGAGCGCATAACAGCATGCTTACATTTCTGGTGTCTTTGATTTGTTCTTGCCATTGAAAAACTCAGGAAGGGCTCTCCTCTCAATGGCATGGACGCTGTGGAAGAAAACACCATAAAAACCTTAGTACAGATGGGAAGGCTGAGGGAATTCAGGGAAAAAGATTTCACACTCCAGCACCTGTTATAATCAAACCATGCTGCATAACTGGGGATGATAATGTGATGGGTCTGCTCAGTCACATTGTCTTCATGCAGGTCAGGGTTCTTGGTCTGCTCTCCTTTGTTCCCAGCATTATTCTCCTCTTCATCCTGAAACCAGAAGTCTCTTGAGTAGGCAACGTGCATGCTTGTGATGTTCTTATGACTGTGATTTCTAATCTTCAATTTTATTAGAGGAGCTGTTGTCTTGGAACAGCTTATCCACACAGCAATCCAAAACCCAGAATACCCAATGTGAGACTTAATTGCAATATATTACAGACATAGCTCAGAAAAAGATGGGAAGCTGGTGTACAGAAAAAAAATTGCTAAGCAATGAGATAGAAATCAAGGGAGATTTGCTGTATGAGAGCAAGGAGAGACAAAGGTTACTATGGGTGGTGTTACAGGTCTCCAAGGAAGTGCTTGTCACTTTGGTTCAGCATGGGCATAACTGAACTGAGGCCACTTCTGCTGGGATCAAACTAAGCAAAGCAGAATGAAGATGACCATGAAAAGGGGAGGGGGAAGAGAAGAGGACCTAACAAAAACTAAATCTTCTTTTATTTATTACAGGAAATCCACACCGAACAAACATTTGTTCAGCAACTGTTCCAAATTACTGCAGCACTGAACAAATGGTACTTACCCTGGTTTTAAAAATTATGACACCCGGTTTTAAAAATTATGGCTGTTGCAGTGATCACATGATCAATTCATGCATTTGGCAGCCCATCCATCTTAGGACTACCGGGGTACTTTAATTTCCTCTACCTCACCGATCTCCTCCATCTCTGCAGGACACTTCAATGCTATAGCACAAGCCCCACCTACCCAGCTGCACCTACTTGACTTTTGCCATTTCCCTCTTGCTGCTGATGAGGCACACCTGGTCTAGCACTGTGCAGGGCAGTGCTGGCTCTGCCAGGCCTCCTTCCTGATACTACTCGCGCCATTCTCCAAATAGTGTGCATCATACTTGTAATGCTTCAGAAAGCCTTTGTAAAGCTTGAGGCCTTCTGAAACCTTGCAAAAAGACCACTGTTCCCCAAATCACATGTGTCATTCTCACTATATTTCGGAAGGCCTCAGCAACATTCCTAAGTATCATGAGAACAGTAGTGTGTGTTATTTAGAGAATAGAAAGTGCAATTTGGAGAATGACATGAGTAGCCTTGGGAGGAAGGCCTGGTCCAGCCAGAAGTTGCCTTGCATAGGGCCAGGCTGGGCATATCTTGTTAGCAGGAGGAGGAAGATGGTGAATGTCAGCTATGCACAGCAGAGCTTTGCTCTGTGATACAGGGGTGGCTGACCATGGAGCGGAGCTTGAGATGGCACTCTTCAGTGCTGGGAACGGTAGCAGCCAACTGAATACTGTTACTGCTGCTGAGGGGTGCTGCTGTGCAGAGTGGCCCAAAGGGCAAAGATAGAGGAAGTGATAGGCTGATGGAATTGAAGAGGAGGTAGTCCCTTACTTTACCAAGGCTCAGGGCTGGGAAGGACCAAGCTGACATTGGTTTGGATTGGGGTGGGTCTCCACCTAATGACCAGTAGAATTTGTTAACAATGGTAATGGGATTGCTGTTGCTCAGAGGTGCAGTCATGGAACAATGTGCTTCACAACCATATCACTTCAACAGAAATTCCTGTCCCAATTACCATTGTAACCCAAGAACTACCTGTAAATGGTCATTTTATTCCCTGAGCATCATCTTAACCTTCCCAACCTGCCCCTGTATGAAGAACAGGACTGTTCTGGAAGTTAAAGTATGATAAGAGGCAACAGACAAACTGCAGCATTTAATTCACCTTGCCTGTTGTCTCCAGGCTCTCATCCTCTGGCTCATCTGGAAAACAAAAAGAGCAAGCAACCTAAATTAGAAATAGAAACTTTCACATTTTCCATTTGCTTTTATTTATTAGATTTATTTGCCGCCCAACTCACAATGAGCGACTTAGAGCAGTACTAATTATCCATAACTATAACTGTCTGGAGAATCATTAAGAATGAATGAAGTATTTATGAAATGCTATGTAAGTGTATACATTCATGTATCAAGTCACATTTAGTAAGGGTAGAAGAACACAAACATTTGAAAGAGCATATAGCAGCATTTCCCAGCTTTACATTCAAACAATTGAAGAAGCTTCCGCAGTAACATAAAAGAGTGCTAACATCCTTAAAGTCTACAGTATTTTTATATCCTTCTTGTTGACTTTTTGTTTCAAAATTAAATCTTTTAATTTTGAAATTAAATTAAATTAAATTAAAGTCAGAGGCTGACTTTAAGAAAAGCAAGTCTCAAGCTCTTTCTGACTTGAACATCCATGTAGTTTTCTGGATTCTAATCAATAAACCTATGTTTTTTTGTATATTCTGGAATTCCTGGTAGATTCTGATGCTTTACTGAAATTATGCAGATTTATCATTCTAACTTTTTTGGATTTGCAGCCCTGTTTGCTAGAATAATTCCAGACACACTCCTTCTCAGCGTGGTTGGGAAAAATAGAGTGGCTGTATCTTAAGAATTTGTTTTGCCTGGTTTAAAATCTGCAGAAGACAGTCTGTCCCAAATAAATGTTCATACATCTGTTATTCTCCCACATAAAAACAGTTTATTTTAAATGAATTTACATCCTAGCTAGGAACACATAAAATAAGCAGCAGCCATTAGCATAGTATCTCAGTACTTCTCTTGCAAATTCATTCAATCTAGCACACAAAACCTAATATTGGTTTTACTCTCTCTCTGTGCGCGTGTGTGTGTAGAGAGCCCATGCAGTTATTCTCACCAACATTTTGGGAGTCATTTTCCCTTACCTCCCTTCCTAGGGCTGAGAGAAAGTGACTGGCCCAAAATCACTAGCTGTTTTCATATCTAAGGCAGAACTAGCCTAATGCCTATATATTATAATCACTATGCAAAAGTGGCTCTTATTTACCCTACTGAATAGAATTGATTGTGATTTTGCATTTGGTTTTTATTATTCTGTTTTATTTTTGTACTGTTGTTGTGAACTGTAAGCTGTAAGTGGAAGGTGGGGCACAAATTATTAAGAAAAATTATGGACAAAAACTGTGTTAAAAACCCAGCTTTGTCACGTCATCAACCAAGAGTTGCAAACTCCCATTGAAACCAATCCCAGAGGCCCTCCCTCAAATAAATGAGTATCATACTAAATGTATGCATGTATGTATGTGTAAAAGGCTAGGTAAGCACAAAAATAAAAGTATATTATTTTAATTTATAACTACTAATTGTAACTACTAACTATTATTAAACAGAAAAGCGTGTTTAAAATAAGGTACCACATTTACAATTAACAGTTTGTTACTTATGTTAATAAAAATTAATTTGTTTTGACTTTCACTGCATTAATTTTGTTGTTTTTACACTTTACTTTTTTATTCTTGTCAGCTGCCTTCATGTTGGAATAAACAGAAAGGTAGGGTGTGTGTACGTACACACATAATATACACATAGATACATTCTGTAACAAATGCATACAAATGTATTTTCATCCACATGCATGTACTAACTACCTTCTTTCACAAATAAATTAGTCACACAGATGTTATTTAAGTATGCAGAAACACACATAGACATTTCTCATCCTCCTTCTCAGCCAGGGGTGGGCAATTATTTTTCCCAGGGGGCCAAATGAGAAGCAGACAATATTGTGGAGGGCCGGGCCAAAAATTCTAACTC
>JANHZU010001686.1:474398-490029 GCA_032468055.1 Acrochordus granulatus
AAGGAAGGAAGGAAGGAAGGAAGGAAGGAAGGAAGGAAGGAAGGAAGGAAGGAAGGAAGGAAGGAAGGAAGGATCTAGGTTACCTGTCTGAATGCTGTTTTATTTACATAAGAAGTGGTGATATATATAATCCTTGGGATTAAGCAATTTAAACATCACCCAAAATTCCAACCTTAAATCTCTCAAAATGATGAATATAACCCAGTAGTCTCACATTTACTCTAGCTTCTAGAATAATCACATTGATTTTTCCAAATTTATTGAGAGTACCATTTTTGTTGTTAAAGATACTAGATTTACAATAGAATCAATGAATACCATCAGTAATGGAATGATTAATATATTCACCACTATAATAGAAAGGAGTCCCCAAAGAGTTATATTTCAGCTAACTTCATGATTTTCTCTAATCCCAAACCTTCAATGTGTTCTCAATCAAAATAATGCAAAACTGTGGGAATTTTGACCAATCAACTCTATTTGTCTTATGTCATGGACAACAGTCCACATGAAGCACTTTTAATAGTTCTTGAAAAGCCACTCACTAATCCACAGTTAGGGAGCAGGAAGATTTTCACTGATAGAATCCTCATACTTACCTTCTTCCAACTCTTAAAAATTGGTGCCAAGCACAATTCCAAAGCTTATATAGTGTACAATGAGCAAAGGGAATTCATTTTTCTCTGAAAACCTCTTGACCTTTATTACTGCTTCAGGGAGCAGTTGGGACCAATGGATTGTAAAGGTCAGTAAAATAGGCTATAATGTATTTTTATTGCTTTCCAGAGCAACAAGGGAAATAATAATGGTAAGGTTTGAAAATCAAAAGTATAAGGTACAATAACATATAATTGCTCAGAAAGATCACAGGTAGATACTTTCTAATAAGCATTATTTAAGTGAAGGAGCAAGACATATTTGAGTTTGAAAATGTAACTTGAACCCCGGGGGATATTATTGCTCCACACCCAAATGCAAATTGCAACTAGTGAAAGCAACTGATGTTCATCATAAACAATTGATATTTCATTTTCACCAAAGCTGTAGTGCTATATATATTTTACATGAGTGAATCTCCTGTTGAAATAGTTGTTTTTTTAATGGCATAAAAAAGCCACCTTGTTTCAAGTAAAACATTTTCTTTTGAGCAAAATATGGTTACCATTGCCTGGCCATATCTCTCCAGAATTTCCAAGCTATTTAAACTCCTACACAGAAAAGCCAGGAGTTAAACCATGGATTTTTATTCATGCCAAATTGATCTGTCAGTGAGTTTTAGGACCATCTTCGAAAAAGGCCATTCTGAGGAATGATGAAAACAGAAACATGATTGCTGTAAATCCTACTTTGGAGCATCTTTTTTCTTTCCAGTTGTATCACAAGCAACTTTGTATAATTTTCTGTTGAGGGCTTTCATTTACACACCATTAAGGATGCTTCTTTTTAGCTCTACCTCCAAATTTATAGCACACACATGAGTCACTGTGCTACAAAATAAGCACATAAGATGTTTGTCACTGTGTTTACAAGTGTAATGTCATATGAAAAAATGTAATTGCAGTGTTTGTGATTAGGCTATCAGCCTGCTATAGCAACAAGTGAAAAGTGACACATTTGTTAAGAATTGGAATGTTAACCAAGTGTCTGTTCCTCTGTCAGTGTTTCTGTTTCCATCTGTCTGGTCTCTCTCTCGGCCCAGTGTTGTCATACAGTTGAGCTAGAAGTTGAAGGTATTATGGTATGTAGCATGCATTACTTTTAACAACCATCCCCTTTTAATTGACCTGGAAATCCTTTGAGACCCAAATACATTTTAGAACCATTGCTCATTGTAGCCTTGCCTTTTAAATGTAAAATGACCAAATTCTCCTTTCTGTAGTAAAAACAGCTACATTTCCTGCCCAATACTTTTTCTTCCATAGGCTTAATTAATATGCTGTTCATGCATGCTAATTTGGCATTTCATACAGCAGCTTGATAAACTGTCTCTACTTTTTTGGAACAGTTACAATCTAATTTGTTACAGTCATCAATTTTTTGAAATTGATGACCATGTAGAATAGTTACCATAAGATTCCAAAGGATACTGCATATTTCCTTGGAGGCCTAGTGACAGATTTTGAAGCTTACCAATTAGTTATAATTCCAGATTTTAGACTTAACTTCAATCCTTTCCTCTTCTTCATCTTGAGAGGAGAAAACAAAATATTTTCAGTAAAAAGATTCAGGCCAAAATAACATTATCTCTTTCCCTCTGAACACATGAGAAAAAAAAAACATCATTTATTATATGAAGCCCCCTTTTCTCTTTTTTCCCTTGTACAAAAGCATCTGCATTATTTAAATGTTTATTAAAAATCAATACTGCATTGGAATGAATCATACACATTTTAAATGCTGACCTCAGGTTTAAAAACTACTTTCAGGCAGGGTTATAAAAGTGCCCTGAAACCATGTGTTCAGCCACTTTATCACAAGGCTGGACTGGGGTGGTAGATTAAACAAATTAGTATTAAATATTGATTAATGAAAAATCTGCACATATTGCTTGTCTTGTAGACACACTCATGATAATAAAGAAACATAATTTATACCAAGTTGAACAATAGGCTGCTAACAATTGGTTGCTTCATCAAATCAGTTTATCAGTTCCCACAATCCTGTTGTGAAAGAATAAGCAGCATGATCCTCCTATGCCAGCTCTCCCCATATTGCTCATTAATTATTTTTACAGTCAAAAAATCTGATAGATTTAACATACTTCCCATTCTGAGGTTAACATCACAGTCATCAAAGAAGGTTGCTGAATTTGCATGACCTTCAAGGCCAAAAGTTGAACCTATAATCAAATGCCCTATTGTGCATGCTGAAGAGCTACAGTCTCAATTCCACCCTACATGATACATTTTCAGTGAAGACTGAAGCATGTTGTTACATTCCCACAGGAATCAACTGAATTTAAAAGTATCTACTATGAGCAGATTCCATATCAGGCTCTCTACTGGGTTTAGCAATGTTTTCCATCTTTCTTGGTAATGTATAGAAATCATTTTTAATACTTCGAAAAGCTGACTTGAAATGTCAGAAGAGAGCTGCTGGAAAAAATAGTCAGAACTAGCTTCAGCCATCTTCAAAGCAAAACAGCTCTCCAAAATGATCATAGTCTTACCCTGTAACTTAAATGTTAAACTTCAGAACTATTCTTACTCTTAAACAAATAAGTTCCTGATATGACTGAACATCACTGAAAAATATACACACACACCTCTGATTTTCAGCACCATGGTATGTAATCTTCAATATGAATTTTATGGACTAAATAACGGAAACAAAGGCATATATAAAATAAGTTGTGCGATTTGGTTCATGATTAATTTTCAACATGTCTAAATTAGTTGCCTATTTCTATCTTTTAGAAAAAAAGTGAAATATTTGAGTCAAATGCCAAATCATGTTGAAGTTCAGTCTAACTAATTTTATTTTACACAATATCCAGCCAAATATCAATCTTTGTATTTGTATATAATTTGTATATAATCTTTTATTCATACCATTGTTGTAATATAAATATTTTCTAACTGAAAATACAAAACAAGCTGAAAAAATAAAAATAAGGAAGAAATGTTGAAATTTTGGATAACCAAATAAAATATAATGAAATGGCCACATGGATATAAGATACAGAAAAACAAGCAAAACCCAAACAAAGTAGCAGATATTATAAAAGAACAAACTAGAAAGTGGATAATGGGAAAGCATTAGAACAAGATAAGCTTCATGGATTTTGGCTCAAATGACTTTCCATTTTAACATTTTGCAAATTTTTTCAATCAAATGTTGCAGGAAGGATTAATTGATGACTAACTACAGGATGTGTATTTCTGATCACACAAGAAAAAATAAAGCAAAAGAAACACCACAAACAATTTTTGTCCAATCATGTGTCTGCCTACAACATTCAAGCTGTTAGCAAAGATCTTTGACAGTAACATCAAGAAGTACCTTATCTCAAATTCACTGTAGCCTAAAGAGTAAAAATGGAATTTCAAAAAATCTAGAAATACAAAAGATCAACTTTTGATTGGAAAAAGTATTTAAAAAATTCTAAAAGGAATAAAACAAACCTGTGTATGATTTGGATTTATTATACAAATCAGAGAATTCACTAGCACATAGATTAAAAATGTTTAGATTTTGGGGAATTAATGAGAAAATTGTAAAGTCTTTTTTATTATTCAATAAAAAAATGGAAAATAAGATTAATGGCAAATACAGAAATTGAGGCAGTCAAAATTAGAAGAGGACATTTTCAAGGAAACTTGAAAAACTTGAAACTTCTAATCACTATTGCCTTTTAATATAGCACTGATTCTGCAGAAGATAATTTTTGAATATGACAGCAGACTATAATAAAAAAGAAAACTAGTACTAAGTATGTAAAAGAAGTCAGAAAAAATATATAATTGAAGCTGAATGGTGACAATACAGTCAAAGCCTAATACTGTATGACTGTGCAATACATTTCACAGAAGGCATTGATGTGAACTTGATGCTTTAAACTGTAAGAATCCAAAAATTATGACAGTATATTATGCAATACACCCAAAAACCAACATTAATCATTTGTATTCACTAAGGAAATTTGGTGTCATGGTTTAGTGCAAGTGAAGTAAACAATGGAAGGTGAAATCACAAATGTTTAAAACATTACATAACAGCAAGAAAGAGAGGATGTAAATAAAGGCCTGCAACTAAAACATTTTAATATGACAAAATTAAAGGCATCTTGCAAAACTGAACAGTTTCAATGGCCAATGAAAAATTGGAAATACAAATCTTTTCATGATCAGTACGTGAAAGAAATTGAAGGCAAAGTGAAGAGTAATAAAATGTGGCAATTGTTTCAGAGTGGATCCATCAGGAAGAAAAGAAGGTTTATACCTGCAACACAAGAACATGCACTAGTAACCAAGATCATAAAAATGAAAATTCATGAAACTTAGATTATTGCAAAGAGAAAGATCAAAAAGTAAGATCAAAGAGAAAGATCTGCTGTAGAAAAATCACCTATTCACTGGTTTTCAGTAGCTCATTCAACCACTTTGGTGGCAGCAGATGTTCAACCCCTTTTCTTCCATTTAATCTAACTCTGTAAATATGTGAGTGCATATAGAGAGGATCAACACAAAGATTCAAATCATATCAGTAATGTTTAGATGTATATTCAAAGAAATAAATAGTAATCTAAACATTATAAATGCATTTTTCTATCCCATTGACAAAATAATTCCTTTTAATGATTTATTAATGAAATATTTTCTATTCTTTTTTTTCGTAAACAATTTTGCCAAGATTGACATTCTCTTAATCTCTACTGGAGATTAATAGATTGTGGAAATGCAATTAAACCCACAGTCTCATCCAACATTCTTAATCCAAAGGAAGCAGACTACATCTGTTCCTTTTTCCAGGCTACAACTTCTATTATAGAGTACAACTTTCAATACATTTCAGAGGGCAGATGGATTCAGGGTAGTGAGGAATTTTCTCTAACTCGCTTGTAAACTTATCTTGTTAAGGTCAATCCAGTTTGAAATTTAACTTTTTTTTTCCAATGAAGTACAGACTCATTTTTCTTTTATGATTGGTTAAAGCTTCCAGCAAGAGCACCAAAGGCAACAGAGTGGCTAAAAAAGGGCAGTGAGTCAATGAGTGACATGGTGCCCTTTTGTGAGCTCCCCTCAGCAAAATGCGGATGGCTCAACCATTGGGCAAATTAGATTTCTCTCTGAACTGCCAGGCAGGTGGCAGAAAGTTCCATTTGCTTTGTCATTTGCAAGTGGGCCGAAATGCCAGGTTGAATCATGCAAGTCCAAATGTGGAAACATGGTACGAAAGAATGCTTGAGAAGAATCTTTCAGACAAGTGGATAACTATCCATCTCCTGTTTGCTTTCTTCTGATTCCCTTGAAACACAGCTGGTTTATGGAAAATGGGCATTAAGGTGGAAGAGGTGGGATTTGCAAGAAAGTTTCACTCGACAGGGTGTTCCTGTTGTGAATTCCAATCAGCCAGTTATGTCATCATGTCATCTGAAGAACTCATATTCTCTTTATTCTGAACAAATTGAACTGTCCATACATGTAGTTATAAATTTCCTTGTTTAACACTCAGAGATCAGGGGCTACTAAGGGATAGGACCAATACTATTGGGATCATTAAAATATCTGATATTGCTCCCTAACTACTATACTTTTTATTCTACATTTGGACGTAATGTCTGAATGTTGCCTTTTTAAACTTAAAATTTTCTTTTAAAAAAATAAATTATAAAAAACAGTCTTCCTCCTATTTAAAAAATCTCAAGATTTTCTTCCCATGTTTTTCTTCCCTATCTCTTTTTTTCTTGTCTCTTACATTAAATTAGATGTATGTAAGGCAAATTTATTCAGAATTGTTGCTTCAGTCTTATTCAATTCATCCTAGAACTATTGTTTTTTTTTTCAGGTAAATAAGTATTATTTTGTCAGTGTGCCAAAGTATGTAATGTTTTTCAATTCTCAACCAATGCTTATTTGATTCAACACTTTATCCAAATACCTTCAGTGTTATATTGTATACAATATAATGTGTTAATTAGGCAATCACCAAATTCTATCTGCAAACTCTAAATGCAATAATAGCAGAGCCTTAAACAAGTATTTTCCAGTTTGCCCATTGCATCATTCATCACATGCAAAGTTTGATGGTAATATTAACTCTTTAGCTGAATGGATGACTAAATCTTCAACATCCAAGCTAAGCTAAATTATTATCTCATCCATTCTGAAATCAGTGATATGGAATCACTGAGTTGGTATATCATTTTTCTTTCAGAAAAAAATGCTACAATTTACAAACACTTGGAATAATAAGAATGAACCATTATGATATTTCTAAATCATGTCAGAGAAGTTAGTGAGTTGTAAGAAATTGACTTTGATAGGATTGCACTAGAACTTTACTATTTAGCAATGGTGTTTTGAATTGCACCTGGAATACCAAATAAAACCTGTTAATTTGTGTAGCAATAACTAAAATGCCATGTTTTTCTTGAAAAATGGAACACAGGTCATTTTTATAATTTTCTTAAAGGCAAACTCATATTATGATATACAATTGTACAACCACAGACATGTATTCTCTGAATTTGTTTTTGATATACACCACTTTTGTCATTTTTATATGCACACATTGAAACTTAATACATGAAGTACCCCGGGGTCATTCATTCTAAAGACTAAACCATCAAATCCTTTAAATGCAAAGGAATTGTGTTAAAGTTTTGAATTTCAGCTGATGGGAATAAGAATGACAAGAAAGGCCACTATGTGCTCTGCCATCATACTGCCCTTTACAGATCATGGCCAAAATGTATAACAAGGAATATGGAAACAGCTAAGATTTATAAGATGTACAAAACTTTTATTTCCTGCCAACACAAAGTCTCACTATATTTGAGTAAGGGCTAAGAAGCTTTCTTCAGGCAGAAGGCAAATTTTAATTTAAACAAAAAGTCTACTGATTTTCAGTCTTACTGGATGCTCTATTATTTGGTGCTAGGAGGATTCTTTAGATGGTACAGCTAACCTATCTGATGGTAGTATTGGTAGTCCTTCACTTGCAATCATTCATTTAGGAACCATTCAAAGTTACAATGGCACTGAGAGAAAAAAGTGATAACTGGTCCTTGCACTTACAATCATCATAGCATCCCCATAGTCATGTGATGAAAATTAGGGCACCTGACAACTGGTGTATACTGGCATGTTGGTTGCAGCATCATGGGGGTCATGTGATCACCATTTGCAGTCTTCCCAGCTGGTCATTTACAACTGTGTGATTCGCTTAACAACCATGGCAAAAAAGGTTGTAAAAACAGGTATGACTCAATTAACAACCTGCTTGCTTAGCAATGGAAATTCTGGTCCCAATTGTGGTTGCAACTTGAGGACTATCTGTACCTCTCCTTTAATGAGGAAGTAATACCCATATTAATTATCTGCAAGATGTAACTCAGCCATCCATTCAACAATTGCTGTACTTGAGCCCTGATAACCCCATCCTATAAACTGGGAGCAGCAATTAGGTACTTACTGAATATATTCCTCTGATAAATCTTGAAATAAATCCTTCAATAAATAAAGGAGGGGGACAAGATTTCAATTCCCTTCTATTTTCAACTCCATTCTGGCACATATGTAAAACAAACCCTTGGCTTCAGCAGAGGTGATTAAGCTGAAACCTTGAGACCACTCTCTAATCTTTACTACCAAATCTCCTGTTCTTTAGCTTGTTACATGAGAACCACAGCATCTTGTTCCACAGTTTCTGCTCCCTTTTAAGAAATGTGTTTCTATCTATTCCTTATCTTTTTTTTTCCTTTTTATTTTGGCTGAAGAAGACTCCTGGATGGGAGTTGAAACATTCCTTTGTAACATCTAAAATGAAAGTCCAGTTGCCTTTTCTAAAACTGTGTTGGCAAATTTTTTACAATTTTGTTACAAGACATGACCTGGATTAATGAGAATATATATAGATACGATCCCAATAGCTTTCATTGCATCATTTATTATTTTACTTTGTTTTTAGTATGAGGATGTGAATAAAAACTAACCATTAAATCCAGTTTTCTGATTTCTATCATATTCCGTGAAATCCCAGAAAATCCCAGAATTATATTTGCGTTATGCAAATATAAGCTGAAATTATGGATATTCAGTGGTAGAGTTGAGCGTGATAAGAAAAGACAACAAATTTCAATCTTGGAAATTGTTCTGAAATAGTAGAACTCCGACATAATTTTTTTCTTCTATGTGAACAAATACATACTATACATTTTGGGAGAAATTTCAGATTGTTTTATGAATATTTTTTAAAATCCTCAGTTGCTGGATTCTCTCAGATTTAAACATGGATCTCTGAATGATTATAAATGTTTTCCTCCCAAAAATGTACAGACATGTCCCAATATTACAATGACATTTTATTGGTAGCAACAAAAAAAAAACCTGTTATGATTAAAAAGCAGCTTTCATTTTAGTGTTCTGTTATGTTCTCACTGTGACTACACTTATTCTTTTGATGACTGAGAATTCTTCCACGTACAAATGAGGCAGGGTCAAATTATTTGTCAACCCTTTGAGATATGTCAAGTCGAGAAACAGAGTTCAAAAGAATTTCTGAAACTCCACTTTATAGCTGTAAGACATAATTACAGAATCTTGAAAGTCTGACAGAAATTCTCTTTCCTCTTTCTCATACCAAAGAAAATCAAGGTAGGACAATCCTGAGTTTCTTTCTAACTCCCTCCCCCGTTTCTGTACTCAATAGATATTTAAGTAACAGCATTGAATGCTTTTTTCAAGACCATCTCCATAGTCCTCTACACCACTTCTCTTCTCCTGCATGCAAAGGAAACACTGGCAAGGTATTATGGAAACCAACCATGGATTCATTCCCCCCACCAACATTTGGCAACTCTTTAATCTTAATAGACAAGTTTTACTGCCCAAGTCTGACAAAAAGGGAGTGTTCCCTCTCTCTTCCTGTTACAATGTGATCTGTACTAAAGATATATTGTGACAGAAAGCACAGTTATCTTCTTCATCTTGTGGTTCCCTTTCTAGTAATAGTGGTGGCAGATCATAGGGAGTTCCAATAATCTTTGTGGATCTGTTTCCTGATCTAGCATACCTCAAAGGGCTAACACTAAGAAGGACACAAGGAGGAAGTAGGCCTAAAAAGAGACAATTTTACTATTTCCTTTACTATTTCCTTTCAACTGTTCCAATAGCTCTTCTATTAACATGAAATGTTGAAACAATTCTTCCAAATTTTTTGCTGTTCCAGGTTGCAATAGCTCACTTTTACATTCATTACCAAGACCTTCTCAGAAAGGGTTAACCAAAACAAAATCATTCTATCCCAAAGCTCTGACAAATAATTGAAAATCATATGCATTCACAAAACTCTATGGTTGCCTGTGGTTCAGGTTGTGAATCTTTCAATTGGCTGAAAGTGAGCAAAACTGTGTTCCAAATGTACCATGGCATTGCACAGATTTATTTGTATATCTACTTGCTGTTGATACATGAGCAAGCTGTTTTACAGACAGTGGAGTGTCCTGAGGATCTGATGCATTTCCACAATCAAAGGAAAGGTTCAGTTCCTCTCTGATTAAAGAGTTATGAGGTTTTCAATATTGATGTCAGCCTTTGGTAGGTCAGGTCAGGAAATAGACCTCACAAGAGTTCCTGGAATGTTATTGTTGCAAGGTATAATAAAGTAATAGAATCTTGAAAGCCGACACAGACTCTCTTTTCCTCCTCTTTTACCAAAGAAGATCAAAGAGGGTAATCTTGAGTGTCTTTCTTACTCCTTCCTTGCTTCCTGGGCTGAACTGCTATTTATATAACCACTGATGAATACCATTTTCAAGGCCATCTCTTATTCCTCAGCCTTATTCTTTCCTTTACAATCCCTATTTAGTTCTGTAACTCTTTTTCCAAATATATAAATGTCTGGCATGATTAAAATTAATCCTCTATTCTTACACCACTGCAAACCTGATATTTCAGCTGGCAAACAGATTGAAGTCATCAGATTAAGCAAGGACAATATTGCATGAAAGAAAAGTCAAAGGAATTAACTAAAGAAATTAAAAATCAAAGGATGAAGAAATTTTCAATATGGCACCTCTGATATAATTTCGTCTCTAATGTTGCTGCGTTATATAAAAAGAAAAACAATGAAACACTCACCTCCTGCCTTTACTTACTTTGGCTATTACTCATAGGAGAAAGTCATAAGAAACAGACAATATAAAATAGATGCAAAATAAAATATCCATAGACCATGCTAGAAGAACCTTTTGGAAGAAGAGTATAATTTATAGGGCCAGAGCTATCCTTGTATAACTCACACTCTGCACATGCATGCATGTACACACACATATACATATCCTAAGGAGAGATTTACATAAATTCCAATAACTTGCTTTCTGGAAATGGAAGTGATTTTCTGAAAAGTGTCCCAGGAAAATCCAGCTAATAGAAGACACAGAAGAGATAGTGGGAGGAAACAACAGTTGTTTGCTCTGTCCTTGATTAGTGTTATAAAGGAATGTCAGTGCTGACAGTGAATGATCAAGGAGTCCAATTCTAATCTTGTGTCTGACAACACGTAGCAGATGCTGGTAAAAGGCCATGGAGAATTGACAACAATCTTCATCAAGGTACCTAGTATACTGAAGATTGTGTGTGTGTGTATGTGCATGCACAAGTGCGTGCATGTGCCTTTGAGACAGTGTTGACTCCTGGCAACTATGTTGACCAGTCCCTGCAGTTTTCTTGGCAAGATTTCAAAAGTGGTTTGCCCTTGCCTGCTTCCTATGGTTGAGAGAGAATGACTGGCCTAAACTGGGAGACCATGAGTTCTAATCACAAAATAACTTTGTGCCTCAAGTGGGATCAGAACTCATGGTCTCCCAGTATCTAGCCTAATACCTTTACCACTTCACCAAACTGCCTCTCAGTTTGGAATATATGGAAAATAGAACAGAGTAACCAAAATAATGCCACTCCACCAAGAACACCAAAAGGTACTATCTGTATTGCACAAACAGCTACAGAAATGGCAGCTGCTTAATACTGGGCCCAAATCCTCAGAATTAATATCAAACAGGGAAAAAGAGAACCTTAGAGCCTCCTATCAACAAGCAGTGAAAAATGTGTAGTAACAGAACTAATGAGAGAACTAGCAATATAGAACTGGCAGAACTCAGTTCAAATTGACTTGAGTAACACAAGACTGGTACTCTTTCAAAGAGCCCATGACCCCACAATTATGAGGAATCTAGATAAGACCTGACAAGTGCTATAGAAAGTGCTTATCAAGCATTACTCTGTGGAAGCAGATGATTCAGTCTGTCCTGTGGTCCAAGCCAAAATGGCCACTAAAGTGACTCAGTGACCAATAGGAGCTGGGCAGATCCCACTTCACAACCAAATGGCTTGTGAAGCATGATCAATGCTAGAATGAGATGAAAGCATCAATCAGGACAAGGCAGAAAAAAAAATATTTCCAGGTATGTTTACTTAACAGTTAGGGAAAGGTGAAGAAGAGTCAACACTCTGAGATATTGCTGAAGGAAGGGAGAAGTTTACTGACCTTCACTAGGTGAAGAAGATCCCACATGATTTGAGTGCAACAATTCTGCATTTGCTGGGAATGCTTGGAAAAAGTCCAGACATGTTACTTCCTGTTGCTGGGGCATTAGCAGAAGAAAAGAAAGAAAACAGGAGAGAGAACAAGATGGAAGGTTGCTGCTGAAGCAATGTTTCTACAAATATTTGCTAGAGCATCTTCCTGAATTGCCAAAATATGTCCATTGGAACAGTGCAGGGACATAGAAACCCATTAAAGATGCTTTTTATTGCAAGTATTTTGGTTTGCACACAATCAAAACTCTGGCTTTTGGTTCTTTTTTCCCATTGGGGTACATGCTCAGATGCAACTCTAGGGGAGTACAATATTTATGGAGAGTAGAGAAAATTGGCAAAAATCCAGGAGGTAGTTTTATGTTTTTTGTGCATAATGTCCCTTTGGCTCTAAGCCCAATTATATCATTTAGTAATGATCGATCTTGCCTTCTTAGGTTTTTTTATGAAGGAAAGTATGTTAAAATAATGAACTGAAAGAAAAGAAAAAGCAGCAAGATTTTAGGGAAAATATTTTATAGCCTAACACATTTCATAAATGTATTAAACACTGAACACAGTTACTACCATTCTGTAACCAGACATCCCATCTTTTATTCTCTCCCTGAAATGATGAACTTATCAGGTTTTCTGCAAAACTGCTGCAAGTTTTAAATAAGCCTCTGCTTAATGAAATGGATTGTATCCAAGCTTAGGGGGAAAGCTGCATTCTCTGATGGGTGACTGCTGTAGTTTTCTTAATATAAATTATTGAACACAGTTGTGTTTGCGGAAGTCAGCGTCTGCATAAAACAGTCATTTCTGAGCCAAGTTGTATGGTACCAAGCAACATTACACTAGAGACTCAAGTTTATTCTGCTTTGGAATTTAATACTTGCAGAAGTTGCTTTATTTAAGGTTTCAAAGTTCAAAAATATGTATTGATTTTGCTTACTGACTCCAGGCTGATGTGATCCATCTTGACCCCAAAGCCCCACTGTTTTAATAAGGTTTGTTCACAAGATATGCTGCTATCACTTACCTTAATTTGTTCTTCCTCACCAGTCTACTATCAGCAAGAATTGGCTTCAGTAGTTTTCTCTGTTTAAAGGTAAAGGTTTCTCCTGCCAGTTGTGGCTGACTCTAGGGGGCAGTGCTCATGTCCATTTCTTAGCCAAAGAGCCAGCATTGTCCGAAGACACTTCCGTGGTTATATGGCTGGCATGGCTGTACACCAAGGTGCACAAAATACTGTTACCTTCCCACTGAAGGTGGTACCTATTTATCTATTTGCATTTTCACATGCTTTCGAACTGCTAAGTTGGCAGGAATTGGAGAAGTAATGGGAATTCACCCCATTACACAGCATCTGGGTCTCAAACTTGGGCTGCCAACCTTCTGACCGACAAGCCCAGCATCTTTGTTACAACCCTCCTTCTGTTACCCTTCCTCAGTTAAATAAATGTATCGAAAGTGGAAGAACTGCCTACAGTGGGGCCTGCAGCATAGGAAGCAAGGATGCTAACATACTCTTGGCACCCCTTTTTTTACTATGCTTTGAACAAACCTGGTTGCATGGATAGAGTTACCAATGATATCTCAACTGTAAAAATCTAACCAAAGGCAAAATGGCAGCCATTCAGAATTCCCACTCAGTTAAAGCTTTTGATAGTGCTAAACATAGAGGTCCAGAGCTCAAGAGTCCACATGTTTTTATGTCAATGTTTGATATCTGAGCTGAAAGGAGCAGATGGCAGGTAATGTGAAAGATGTTCCTGACATGTTGGAAAACTGCCAGATGAACCAAATGGTTTGATCACAATTAAGCATGGCCATCTGTGATGGAAGGGCAAGGGGGAAAATGATATATATGTGATGACATCAGCACGCATATATTTAGGCTTAACAGACCTGTATCAAACTCTCTGATATAAATATGGAATTGTAGCATTTCTGTGATGATGTCATTCCTCTGTGTGATGATATCATTGAAGCTTATGCATAACACAGATCTCTATATTCCTAAAAGTAAATCCCATTATACTTCATATGCACATCTGTAAAGTCCTACTTTACAATATATTTAGGTTGCTTGTTAAATCTGTTTTATGGCAAATTATCGTGCATAATCAAAGTATACTTCTTACAGTGCAAAACTCAAATTCTCAAAGGCCTTGCTTGATGTTTCAGAAAATAATTTCTAAAAAACTGTACTATAATTATATTTATTGTACTGGAGCAGAATGGTTTACCAAGACCTGATGCCACTCCATTAGGTCTTCATCAGAATTTATTTTCACTAAAGGAGAATATTCATTTTATTTTATAACTAAAAGACAACTATTTAAATATAATTAAAACATTGTATTGAAATTGTTAAACATGACATTTTGTTTTCAAATTGGCCAAAAAGGGAATACATTTTGACAGAAATATTCACCTTTTATTTTCAATTTTAATTTGTGTTCTGGATTTCCCCCCAATTTCATTATATTTTTATCAAAGTTTGGAACAATAAAGACAATCTTCATACTGGCCAATTAACTATTACCTTTAAATAGATTGTAAAAAACTGTAATATATTTTATTAACTTGCTAGTAAACTAAAAATTTATTGAAATTTTATTCTATTAAGTTCATGCTTTCTTTAATATTTTTCTCCTAACCCTGTTAGGATTAATTTGTATTGATGTGCTTATCTACATTAAATATACACATGAGAATGAAATCTGATTTGAAATTCCTGGTTTTATTAATACACAGAAAATACATGCACTGGAGAAAGTTAACATTCTGCATACAAAATATTGACCTCTCCAGATGAAACCAGAATTAAAGTATCACCTTTTAAAACAATTGGTTTGTCACTGTTAATATTGAGAAGAAAAAACAATTTTTATTACTACCTATGAAAAACCTTGAACATTAGTACCAGAAGGCAAAGGGTACATCTTCTTTGTGGGTTGTCCTCATTCAAGACTGATACCACAAAATTGAATTTGAATGCAGATAAAAAAATTATTTATAATTCTACTCCCTCAATGCAAAATGGGTTGCATTGTTTTGTGTTGCCTTGAATTTTGAGTTCAGACTTCTGAGTCAGAATTAGGGTTAAATGTTAGAGTTGGGGTAATGACTGCCATGACCTAAATATCAACTCAACAGCTGAAAAAGCATGGTCAATGTGTCTTCCCTTATAAGAGTACCATGGCCAGTGTCAAACTTTTGACTGCTAATGATACCCTAAAGCAAGATTCTCACAGAACATTTTTAACTAGATTTATGGAAAGCCAAAAGGCAAGATTCTAATGGCAGAAAGTGAAGAGGAGCTAAAGAGCCTCTTGATGTGGGTGAAAAAGGAGAGTGCAAAAGCTGGATGGAAACTAAACATT